>JAEOAD010000937.1:0-232500 GCA_036365145.1 Orientallactaga sibirica
GTCCATGGAGGTGGAGGGTTCAGGCCCTGAACTAGGGACACCAGGCAGTGCCCATGCAGGGACAGGAAGTGACATCACCTGCAACCGGAAGTGGTGGGAGGAGCCTCCCCTAGGACCTATGGAGTCCATGGAGACAGAGGGTTGAGGCTGCCAGACAGCGACACCAGGCAGTGCCCACACAGGAACAGGAAGTGATGTCACCAGGAAGAGGAAGTAGTGGGAGGAGCCTCCACTAGGACCTATGGAGTCCATGGAGACAGAGGGTTGAGGCTGCCAGATAGGGACACCAGGCAGTGCCCATGCAGGAACAGGAAGTGACATCACCAGGAAGTGGAAGTGGTGGGAGGAGCCTCCCCTTTCAACTGCACAGGGGAGTCCTTTGGAGGTAGAGAGATTGGATGGTGTGCCCACCCCCAACATGGAACAGGAAGTGATGTCAGCAGGAACAGGAAGTGCAGGGAGCAGCCTCCCATATACACTATGGGGGCAGTCCATGGAAGTGGAGGTATGGGACCATGTGCCCGCCCCCAACATGTAACAGGAAGTGACATCAGCAGGAACAGGAAGTGCAGGGAGCAGCCTCCCACATACACTATGGGGGCAGTCCATGGAAGTGGAGGTATGGGACCGTGTGCCCGCCCCCAACATGGAACAGGAAGTGACATCAGCAGGAACAGGAAGTGGAGGGAGCAGCCTCCCTAACCTTGGTGCATGGATGCCGGGCATCATCCCCGCAGGGTCACGTGCCCACCCCCTCCTCCCCCACAGGCCATCCCGACGCTGCGTGAGCTGTGGTCGCGGGGTCAGCAGGTGCTGGTGTCGACGAGGACGAGGAGACGCTGCGCAACCACCCCGAGCTGTGGCCCGGCCTCCCCTGCTGGCGCAGTGACGAGGTCAAGCCACAGGCGCTCGTGCGCTACCTGGACACCATGACGCGCTGCGGCCGGCCGGGTACGTGCAGGCAGGTGGGCAGGTGGGGAGGGAGGCCTCAGCATACGGCAACACCTTGGGGACAAAAGTGGGCCATCCATGGGGGACACACAGACAGGAAGACATTAGGGACAAGAACATGTCAAGCTACGGCAAGACCTTAGGGACAAAAGTGTGTCACCCACAGGAAGACCATAGGGCCAATACCAGGTTGAGGTACGGCAAGGCCTTAGGGACAAACATGTGTCATCCATGGGGGACATGGACAGCAAGACCTTAGGGACAGTCCTGTGTCAAGCTATGGCAAGACCTTAGGGACAAACATGTCTCCCATGAGGGACACAGATGGGAAGACCTTAAGGACAATCCTGTGTCAAGGTATGGCAAGACCATAGGGACAAAATTGTGTTACCCACAGGGAGACAGACAGGAAGACCTTAGGGCCAATACCAAGTTGAGGTATGGCAAGACCTTAGGGACAAACATGTGTTGTCCATGGGGGACATGGACAGCAAGACCTTGGGGACAGTCCTGTGTCAAGCTATGGCAAGACCTTAGGGACAAACATGTGTCTCCCATGAGGTACACAGATGGGAAGACCTTAGGGACAATCCTGTGTCAAGGTATGGGAAGACCATAGGGACAAAAGTGTGTCACCTACAGGAAGACCTTAGGGCCAATACCAGGTTGAGGTACGGCAAGACCTTAGGGACAAACATGTGTTGTCCATGGGGGACATAGACAGCAAGACCTTAGGGATAGTCCTGTGTCAAGCTACGGCAAGACCTTAGGGACAAACATGTCTCCCATGAGGGACACAGATGGGAAGACCTTAGGGACAGTCCTGTGTCAAGCTATGGCAAGACCTTAGGGACAAACATGAGTCACCCACAGGGGGACAGATGGGATGACCTTAGGCCCAATACCAGGTTGAGGTATGGCAAGACCTTAGGGACAAACATGTGTCTCCCATGGGGGACATAGACAGGAAGACATTAGAAACAAGTATGTGTCAAGGTATGGCAAGACCTTAGGGACAATCCTGTGTCAAGGTACAGGAAGACATTAGGGACAAAAATGAGTCACCCACAGGGGGACAGGCAGGAAGAACTTAGGGCCAATGCCAGGTTGAGGTATGCAAAGACCTTAGGGACAAACTCCCATGGGGAACACAGACAGGAAGACGTTAGGGACAAGAATGTGTCAAGGTACAGGAAGACCTTAGGGACAAACACGTGTTGTTCATGGGGGACATGGGCAGGAAGATGTTAGGGACAAGAATGAGTCAAGGTACAGGAAGACCTTAGGGACAAAAACATGTCACCTACAGGGGGCAGATGGGAAGACCTTAGGGACCATCCTGTGTCAAGGTACGGGAAGATGTTAGGGACAAGAATGTCAAGGTATGGGAAGACCTTAGAGACAAAATTATGTCACCCACAGGAAGACAGACAGACAGACAGGCAGACCATAGGGACCATCCCAAGTCAAGGTACAGGAAGACCTTAGGGACAAAAGTGTTTTGTCCATGGGGGACACAGACAGGAAGACCTTAGGGACAAGAACATGTCAAAGTACGGCAAGATCTTGGGGACAAAAACGTGTTGCCTACAGGGAGATGGACAGGAAGACCTTAGGGACAATCCTGGGTCCAGGTATGGGAAGGCCTTAGGGACAAAATTGTGTCATCCATGTGGACACAGACAGGAAGGCCTTAGGGACAATCCTGGGTTCAGGTACGGGAAGGCCTTAGGGACAAAAACATGTCACCTACAGGGAGATGGACAGGAAGACCATAGGGACCATCCCAAGTCAAGGTACAGGAAGACCTTAGGGACAAACGTGTTTTGTCCATGGGGGACACAGACAGGAAGTCCTTAGGGACAAGAACATGTCAAAGTATGGCAAGGCCTTGGGGACAAAAACGTGTTGCCTACAGGAAGATGGACAGGAAGACCTTAGGGACAATCCTGGGTCCACGTATGGGAAGGCCTTAGGGACAAAATTGTGTTGTCCATTGGGGACACAGACAGGAAGGCCTTGGGGACAATCCTGGGTCCAGGTACAGGAAGGCCTTAGGGACAAAATTGTGTCGTCCATGGGGACAGACAGGAAGACCTTAGGGACAATCCTGGGTCCATGTACGGGAAGGCCTTAGGGGCAAAATTGTGTCATCCATGGGGACACAAACAGGAAGACCTTAGGGACAATCCTGGGTTCAGGTACGGGAAGGCCTTAGGGACAAAAACATGGCACCTACAGGGAGATGGACAGGAAGACCTTAGGGACAATCCTGGGTCCATGTATGGGAAGGCCTTAGGGACAAAATTGTGTCATCCATGGGGACACAAACAGGAAGACCTTAGGGACAATCCTGGGTTCAGGTATGGGAAGGCCTTAGGGACAAAAACATGTCACCTACAGGGAGATGGACAGGAAGACCTTAGGGACAATCCTGGGTCCATGTACAGGAAGGCCTTAGGGACAAAATTGTGTCGTCCATGGGGACACAAACAGGAAGGCCTTGGGGACAATCCCGGGTCCAGGTACAGGAAGGCCTTAGGGACAAAATTGTGTCATCCATGGGGACACAGACAGGAAGGCCTTAGGGACAATAGTGTGTCAAGGTACAGCAAGACATTAGGGACAAAAATGTGTCATCCACAGGGAGACAGATGGGAAGCCCTTAGGGACAATCGTGTGTCAAGGTACGGCAAGAACTTAGGGACAAAATTGTGTCACCCACCGGAAGTCAGACAGGAAGACCTTAGGGGCAAGAATGTGTCAAGCTACAGGAAGGCCTTAGGGACAATCCTGGGTCCAGGTACGGGAAGACGTTAGGGCCACAATTGTATTGTCTATGGGGACACAGATGGGAAGACATTAGGGACAGTCTGGTGTCAAGCTACGGCAAGACCTTAGGGACAAAAACATACCATCCACAGGAAGACAGATGGGAAAACCCAGGGGGGGGGTGATCCTGTGTCACCCATGGAGACGGGGAGGTGGGGAGGTGGACGGGAAGATGTTAGGGACAAAAAGGTGTCGGGTTGGGGGTTGTGGGAAGACATCCGTGACAGAGGCCATGGCGGCCATGCTGTGTTGCAGGCGGCCTGTTTGTGGCGGGCACTGACCTGTCTGGGAGCCTGCGCCACGCGCTGGCACACCCATCCGCATCCCTGCGCGCCGTGACCGAGGACGGGCGACTGGCCATCCACGCCTGGGTGCGCCGGCAACGCCCCGGCCCCACACCCGCCAGCACCAACATCATCGCCGCCGACTTCGTGGGCCCCGGAGACACCCTCGTCGGAGACATCATCACGCTCAACTGGAAGCTCCTGACGCCGCCAGGGTGCTGACCAGGAATGCAGGGATGTCCGCCATGTTCAGTTCCAGAACATTCTGGCCTGCCCTGTGGGATGTCCACTCTGGGTTCTGGAACATTCCGCCAGGCTCCAGAACATCCTGCAGAGCTCAAGGATGTTCATCTTGGCTCCCAAATGTAAAGCCAAGTCCAAAGGGAACCTCGTGTCTGGTTTCCAGAAACTTCTGCCAGGTTCCAGAACCTTCCACCGGGTTCAAGAACATAGCAGCAGGCTCCCAAACAGATGGCCCCTGCACTGTGCTCCAGAACATTCTACTCAGGCATCCAGGATATTCTTCCAGATGCCAGAATGGACCCCCATGGTTCTAGAACATTCCACCTGTGTCCAGAAATATTCCATCTGAGTCAGAAAGGTGCCATTGCTTGCTCACTTCCAGAATGTTCCAGTGGGTTCAAGAAAACAGCTTCACTGCTGGGTTCCAGAGCAGCCCCTCCAGGTTCCAGAACATTCCACCAGGCTCCAGAAGATTCACTCAGGTCCCAGAACATGTCACCTCAGTGGGGACTGGGGGACTTTCCAGAATGTTCCTCTACATTCCTGTCAACTTCACCCCTGGGTGGGAGCCATGCCTTCCTGCAGGTTCTGAGAATATCCTGCTGGGTTCTAGAACCTTCCATGGGAATCCCACAGCACTCAGCTCCCGGGTTCAAGAATGTCCCTCCAGGTTCTAGAAGATTCCACATCTGGCTTCTGGAACATTCTGCCGGGTTCTGGAACATCCCCACAACCTGGCTGCAAAGCCACAACACCAAAGACAGGAAGTTCGCCATTTCAGGGAAAAATTAAAAGACTCATATTAAATAAAATTGATTAAATAAAATTGATATCAACTCATATATCAGAAACAACATAAAAGTCATAGTCAGCTCCTGAGAACATTCTATGGTGTTCCGGAATAAAGAAATACATACATCTGGGCTCAGCAGTAATGCCTTGAGATTTCAGAATGTTCCAGCAGGTTCTAGAACATTCCCACCCCCCCACACACAGACACACACATGCCTGGAAAAGTTCTGCTGGGTTCTGGAACATTCCTCCCAATTCTGGGATGTTCCAGCTGGTCCTAAAGATGGTCCACTGGGGTCTGGAACACTCCTGCAGATTCCAGGACATTCCAGTGGGTTCTAGAACTTTCGCCCTGCCCAGAAAGAGCCCCCGCTGTGTTCTGCAGCATATGTCCAGTGGGATCTGCAACACTCTCCCAGATTACAGGAGATTCCAGCAGGTTCTAGAACATTCCCCATGTCCAGATGTAGTCCCCTGGGTTCTGGAACACCTCTCTAGATTCCAGGACATTCCAGCAGGTTCTAGAACATTCCCCATGTCCAGATGTAGTCCCCTGGGTTTTGGAACACTTCTCTAGATTCTGGGACATTCCAGCAGGTTCTAGAACACATTCCAGCTGGTTTTGGTTCTAGAATGACATTCAGCAGGTTCTAGAACATTCCCCATTGTCTAGAACATGGTGTCAACACAGAACTGGAAGTGTCATTCCAGGGACAGGAAGTGACAGTCTCAATAACTGGAAGCTGTATTCTAGGGAGAGGATGTGGTGTCCCCACAGAACCAGAAGTGGTATCCTGGGGACAGGAAGTGATGTTCCCAGGAACAGGAAGTGGTGTCCCAAGGACAGTAGGTGACAGTCCCAGGAGGTGACAGTTGCAGGAGCTGGAAGTGGTGTTCCCAGGGACTGGAAGTGAAGTCCCAGAAACAGGAAGGAGTCCACAGGAAATGGAAGTGGCATCCTAGGGACAGGAAGTGACAGTGCCAATAACCAGAAACTGCCTTCCAGGGAGAGGATGTGGTGTCCCCACAGAACCAGAAGTGGTATCCTGGGGGCAGGAAGTGAATTTCCTGGGAACAGGAAGTGGTGTCCCAAGGACAGTAGGTGACAGTCCCAGGAGGTGACTGTTCCAGTGGTCGGAAGTGGTGCCCCTGGGACAGGAAGTGGAGTGCCAGGAACAGGAAGTCAAGTCCCCAGGGAAGGAAGTGGGAGAAGGAACCTCCCCAGGTGCCCATGGAGCACAGTGACCCACTGAGGCAGACAGACAGCCCACAATGGCTTTAATGACAGCCATCAGGGGAGACAGGGTGACCACCAAGGGAGGAGTGCAACATGGAGTCCCGCCCACCTGTCCGTCACACTTGCCCAAGCCGATCCCATCAGGAAGTCTCTGCCACATCCGGGAAGAGCTTCCGGAACCTCCCATAGGCCGCGGGGCTCATGATGGCTGTCACATGGGCGTCGCCGGCCTCTGGGAACACGTCCACATGCTGCACGGCAGCCTCCCTGTGCAGCCAGCTGGGGATGGGATGCATGTGTCGGGTGCCATGACGGGGATGCACGGGCCATTGTCCACGCCCACAGTGCCACCCCCGCCCCCACAGGGTGGTGATGCTGCTGCTGCCATCACCTGAGCTGCGGCCCGGCCAGCCGGACACGGAGGGTGACGACGCGTGTCCCCGTGGACCTCTGCACGGCGTCCTCCACAGCGGCCTTCAGGGTGTCCAGCCCGTGGCCCAGCAGGGCAGACACGGCCACGGCCCGGGGTCCTGGTGGGCGGTACCTGCGGGGGATGGGGCAGGGTGGGAGGGGGATGCCATCCATTGCTCGCTCGGGTGTGTCAACCCACAGGCCCCACCCCTCTGTGGTGATGTGTTGCCACGGCAACAACACCCACTCGCCCGCTCACTCACCCGGGCGCCAGGTCCACCTTGTTGTGCACCTCCAGCATGGAGTCCAGCAGCGTGGGGGGCAGGCGCAGGTCCCGCAGGGTGGACAGCACCGTGGACCCCTGACGCTCCCACTCGGGGTGGCTCACATCACGCACGTGCAACAGCACGTCCTGTGGGTGGGCAGGGGCACAGGAAGTGATGTCAGCAGGAGCAGGAAATGAGGGGAGGCATGGACAGCAAGGAAGGGGGTTCCTGGACCCAGGACACCAGGCATCACCCTGCCACTACAGACAGGAAGTGATGTCACCAGGAACAGGAAATGAGGGGAGGCATGGACAGCAAGGGGGCCCTGGACCCAGGACACTAGGCATCACCCTGCCACTATGGACAGGAAGTGATGTTATCAGGAACAGGAAATGAGGGGAGCCATGAACAGTGAGGAAGGGGGGCCCAGGACACCAGGCATCACCCTGACCCTAGGGACAGGAAGTGACATCAGCACAAACAGGAAATGAAGGGAGGCATGAGTGACAGGGAACATGGGGTCCTGACCCATGACACCAGCCATTACCATGACCCCAGGGACAGGAAGTGATGTCAGCAGGAACAGGAAATGAGGGGAGGCAATGACAACATGGGGGCCTGGACCCAGGCTTCACCTGGCCCTTACAGGCAGGAAGTGACATCAGCTAAAACAGGAAATGATGGGAGGTATGGACAGGAAGGAAGGGGAGACCTGAACCCAGGACACCAGGCATCACCCTGCTACTACAGACAGGAAGTGATGTCATCAGGAACAGGAAATGAGGGGAGGCATGAACAGTGAGGAAGGATGGCCCAGTACACCAGGCATCACCCTGACCCTGGGGACAGGAAGTGACATCAGCACAAACAGGAAATGAAGAGAGGCATGAGTGACAGGGAACATGGGGTCCTGACCTGTGACACCAGCCATTACCATCACCCCAGGGACAGGAAGTGATGTTGGCAGGAACAGGAAATGAGGGGAGGCAATGACAACAGGGGGGCCCTGGACCCAGGCTTCACCTGGAACTTAGGCAGAGGAAGTGACATCAGCTGGAATAGGAAATGAGGGGAGGCATGAACAGCAAGGAAGGGGGACCATGGACCCAGGACATCTGACATCACCCTGCCACTACAGACAGGAAGTGATGTCAGCAGGAACAGGAAATGAGGGGAGTCAATGACAACAGAGGGGGCCCAGACACAGGCATCACTGTCATCAGGACAGGAAGTGACATCAGCATGAACAGGAAATGAGGGGAGGAATGAGTGATGGGGAACAGGGAGTCCTAGACCTGTGATACCAGCCATTACCATGACCCCAGGGACAGGAAGTGATGTCACCAGGAACAGGAAATGAGGGGAGGCATTGACAACAGGGGGGACCCTGGACCCAGGCATCACCTGAACCTTAGGGACAGGAAGTGACATCAGCAGGAACAGCAGGAAATGAGGGTACACCAGGCATCACCCTGCCACTATGGACAGGAAGTGATATCAGGAGGAAAAGGAAATGAGAGGAGACATGGACAATGGGGAAGGGGGGCCCTAGACCTGGGTGTCACCCTGACTTAGGGACAGGAAGTGACATCAGCAGGAACAGCAGGAAATGAGGGGACACATGGAGGATGGGGAAGGGGGGCCCTGGACCCAGGACACCAGGTGTCACCCTGACCCTAGGGACAGGAAGTGATGTCAACAGGAACAGGAAGTGGAGGGAGGAGCTCCTGAGAGAGACTGGGACAGGAATGTGAGCCAAGGGCACCTAGTGTTCCACCAGTGACAGGAAGTGATGACCAGGAACAGGAAGGACAGGAAGACCTGAGTGTCAGCCAGGGAACAGTGCTCCACCAGGGACAGGAAGTGGAGGGAGGAGACTCCCAAGAGAGGCTGGGACAGGAGTGTGAGCCAAAGGCACCTAGTGTTCCACCAGGGACAGGAAGTGACATCACCAGGAACAGGAAGTGAGGGGAAGCAGCTAGGACCTGAGTGTGAGCCTGGGACACATAGTGCTCCACCAGGGAGAGGAAGTGGAGGGAGGAGCCTCCCAAGGGAGGCTGGGACAGGAGTGTGAGCCAAAGGCACCTAGTGTTCCACCAGGGACAGGAAGTGACATCACCAGGAACAGGAAGTGGAGGGAGGAGCCTCCCCAGTGCCCATGGAGGAGAGGGGATGACACCATGAGAGCCATGAACACCCCCACCCTTCTGGGACCTGGATGTGATGTCACCAGGAAACTGGAAGTGATGTCACCAGGAACAGGAAGTGGACTTAGTAGCCTCCCCCAGTGCCCATGGAGGAGAGGGGATGACACCATGAGAGCCATGAACACCCTCACCCTTCTGTTACCTGGAAGTGACATCACTAGGAAGCCAGAAGTGACATGAGGAACAGGAAGTGGGCTTAGTAGCCTCCCCCAGTGCCCATGGAGGAGACAGGAAGACACCATGAGAGCCATGAACACCCTCACCCTTCTGGGACCTGGATGTGATGTCACCAGGAAACCAGAAGTGATGTCACCAGGAACAGGAAATGTACTTAGTAGCCTCCCCTGGTGCCCATGGAGAAGGGTTGACACCATGAGAGCCATGGACAGCCCCACCCTCCTGGGACCCAGATGTGACATCACCAGGAAACTGGAAGTGATGTCATGAGGAACAGGAAGTGGACTTAGCCTCCCCCAGTGCCCATGGAGGAGAGATGACACCATGAGAGCCATGGACAGCCCCACCCTTCCAGGACCCAGACATGACATCACCAGGAAACCAGAAGTAATGTCACCAGGAACAGGAAGTGGACTTAGTAGCCTCCCCTGGTGCACATGGAGGAGAGGGGATGACACCATGAGAGCCATGAACACCCTCACCCTTCTGGGACCTGGATGTAATGTCACCAGGAAACCGGAAGTGATGTCACCAGGAACAGGAAGTGAAGTTAGTAGCCTCCCCTGGTGCCCATGGAGGAGAAGGGAAGACACCATGAGAGCCATGGAACCCCCCCCACCCTTCTGGGACCTGGATGTTGACACCACCAGGAAACCGGAAGTGAAATCACCAGGAACAGGAAGTGGACTTAGTAGCCTCCCCTGGTGCCCATGGAGGAGAAGGGAAGACACCATGAGAGCCATGGACACCCCCACCCTTCTGGGACCTGGACATGACATCACCAGGAAACCAGAAGTGATGTCACCAGGAACAGGAAGTGGACTTAGTAGCCTCCCCTGGTGCCTGTGGAAAGGGGCTGACACCATGAGAGCCATGGACAGCCCCACCCTTCTGGGACCTGGATGTGATGTCACCAGGAAACCAGAAGTGACATCACCAGGAACAGGAAGTGGAGTGTGTAGCCTCCTCTGGTGCCCATGGAGGAGAAGGGAAGACACCATGAGAGCCATGGACACCCCCACCCTTCTGGGACCCAGACATGACATCACCAGGAAGCCAGAAGTGACATCACCAGGAACAGGAAGTGTACTTAGCCTCCCCCAGTGCCCATGGAAAGGGGCTGACACCATGAGAGCCATGGACACCCCCACCCTTCTGGGACCCAGACATGACATCACCAGGAAACCAGAAGTGACGTCACCAGGAACAGGAAGTGGACTTAGTAGCCTCCTCTGGTGCCCATGGAGAAGGGAAGACACCATGAGAGCCATGGACACCCCCACCCTTCTGGGACCTGGATGTGATGTCACCAGGAAACTGGAAGTGACATCACCAGGAACAGGAAGTGGACTAGTAGCCTCCCCTGGTGCCCATGGAGGAGAAGGGAAGACACCATGAGAGCCATGGACAGCCCCACCCTTCCAGGACCCAGACATGACATCAGCAGGAACAGGAAGTGGAGAGGGGGGAGCATCAATGCCGCACGCGTGCACCCACCGATCGCGCAAGGTCGTCCATGGTGGCGGCGAAGGCATGGAGGAGCCCATGGGGCAGGCGGGAGAGGAAGCCGACGGTGTCAACATAGAGGACGGGCGCGCGGGAGGGCAGCGTGCCCGCGTGCGCCGTGACGTCCAGCGTGGAGAACGGCCGGTCCCGCGGCTCCAGGGACGCGTCGCCCGTCAGCGCCTTCACCAGCGTCGTCTTTCCTGCGGGGGAGGGGCGGGGCAGGACGGACGTGCTGACTCGGGCGGACACGGGACAGACGCACGGACGGCGGCCTCGCCCTCGCCCCCTGCTCACCGCAGTTGGTGTATCCCACGACGGACACCACCGGCAGCTGCCACCGCTCCCGCTGACCCCACAGCAGCCGCCGCCGCCCGCGCAGCCGCTCCAGCGCACGACGCAGCCGCCGCTCCTCCTCACGCACACGGCGCTCCCGGGCCTGACGCGGCGTCTCACCTGCCGACACCCACGATTGTCGGACCACTCATTCATTCATTCATTCATTCACTCATTCATTCACTCCCTGCTTGAACCGCTCACTCACTGATGTGCTCCCAGGTGCACTCGTTCCCTCAGTCATTAATTCACTGGTGCATTAATTCACTCAAACATCCACTTACCCATGCACTCATTCATTCACCCATTCACTCATTCATTCACTTTCAACTCACCAACTGAATCATTAATTCACTGATGCATTAATTCACCCCAGCATTTAGGTAGATATTCACCCGTTCACAAATTCACTCATTCATTCACTTTCAACTCACCAATTGAATCATTAATTCACCAATGCATTAATTCACCCCAGCATTTAGTTATCTCTGCACTCGTTCATTCACCCATCCACAAGTTCACTCATTCACCCACTTTCATTTAACCAATTGAATCATTAATTCACCAATGCATTAATTCACCCCAGCATTTAGATATCTCTGCACTTGTTCATTCACCCATTCACAAATTCACTCATTCATTCACTTTCAACTAACCAACTGAATCATTAATTCACTGATGCATTAATTCACCCCAGCATTTAGTTATCTCTGCACTTGTTCATTCACCCATCCACAAGTTCACTCATTCATCCACTTTCATTTAACCAACTGAATCATTAATTCACCAATGCATTAGTTCACTCAAGCATTCAGCTATACAGGCACTTGTTCATTAATGCATTCACACATTCACTCATTCACTCATTTGTTCATCCACTCACATATTCATTCATTCCTTCACTTTCTGGTGAACTCCCTCATTCACTGGTAGTCTCCCTGGTGCATTCATTCCCTCAACCATTAATTCACCAGTGCATTAATTCACTCCAGTGTTCAGTTACCCATGCACTCATTCACTCATCCATTCATACATTCACTCATTCATTCATTCTCTGTATAAATCACTCATTCGCTGATGTGCTCCCTGGTACATTCGTTCCCTCAGTCATTAATTCACTGATGCATTAATTCACTCCAGTGTTCAGTTACCCATGCACTCATTCATCCATTCATTCTCTGGATAAGCCACTCATTCACTGATGTTCTCCCTGGTGCATTTGTTCCCTCAGTCATTAGTTCACTCCAGTGTCCAATTACCCATGCACTCATCCACTCATCCATTCACACATTCACTCATTCATTCATTCTCTGGATAAATCACTCATTCACTGGTGTGCTCCCTGGTGCATTCATTCCCTCAACCATTAATTCACCAATGCATTAATTCACTCAAGTGTTCATTTACCCATGCACTCATCCACTCATCCATTCACAGATTCACTCATTCATTCATTCTCTGTATAAATCACTCATTCACTGATGTTCTCCCTGGTGCATTCATCCCCTCAGTCATTAATTCACTGATGCACTAATTCACTCCAGTGTTCAGTTACCTATGCACTCATTCATCCATTCACACATTCACTCACTCATTCATTCTCTGGATAAGCCACTCATTCACTGATGTTCTCCCTGGTGCATTTGTTCCCTCTGTCATTAGTTCACTCCAGTGTTCATTTACCCATGCACTCATTCATCCATTCACACATTTGCTCATTCATTCATTCTCTGGATAAATCACTCATTCACTGATGTGCTCCCTGGTGCATTCATTCCCTCAGCCATTAATTCACCAATTCATTAATTCACTCAAGTGTTCAGTTATCTGTGCACTCATTCACTCATCCATTCACAAATTCACTCATTCATTCATTCATTCATTCATTCTCTTTATAAATCACTCATTCACTGATGTGCTCCCTGGTACATTCATTCCCTCATTCATTAATTCACCAATGCATTAGTTCACTCCAGTGTCCAGTTGCCCATGCACTCATTCATCCATTCACACATTTGCTCATTTATTCACTCATTCATTCATTCTCTGGATAAGTCATTCATTCACTGATGTGCTCCCTGGTGCATTTGTTCCTTCAGACATTAATTCACCGATGCATTAACTCACTCCAGCCTTCAGTTATCTGTGCACTCATTCATTCACCCACTCCCATGTTCATTCATTAATTCATGTAAACGGGGGGAGAGTCCAATCTGTTCCCACCACCCTGCATCCCCCCACCCCTGTCCACAGAGTGTGTGAGACGACCATGGCCATCCCCACCCGCCCAGAAGCCTGCCATGGCTCACCTGACCCCATGATGTAGCGGGAACCATGGCCTGCCTCATCCTGCCCGCCACGCTCCTGACGCCAACGTGACCTGTCGGCGACACACACATTCCATGTGCTCCATGACCACACAGGACACCTGCGGCCACCCCTCCACCATGATGGTGTGTGACGCCACGTCTGCCCGTCCATCCCATGATGGTGCATGTCATCACATCTGTCTGTCTCATGATGGTGTGTGATGTCATGTGTGTCCACACAGCAGTGTGTGATGTCATGTCCATCCTAGGATGGTGTGTGATGTCATGTCTGTGCCATGACAGTGTGTGACATCATGTCTGTCCCACCATGGTGTATGGCAGCATCATGTCTGTCCAATGATGGGGTGTGACATCATGACCATCTCATGATGGTGTGTGATGTCATGTCCCATAATGGGTGTGACATCATGTCTGTCCATCTTGGGATGGTGTGTGATATCATGTCTGTGCCATGACAGTGTGTGACATCATGTCTGTCCCACCATGGTGTATGGCAGCATCATGTCTGTCCAATGATGGGGTGTGACATCATGACCATCCCATGATGGTGTGTGATGTCATGTCCTATAATGGGTGTGACATCATGTCTGTCCATCTTGGGATGGTGTGTGATGTCATGTCTGTGCCATGACAGTGTGTGACATCATGTCTGTCCCACAATGGCATATGGCAGCATCATGTCTGTCCAATGATGGGGTGTGACACAATGTGTCAGTCCTGGATGGTGTGTTACCACATGTCTGTCCTTCCCATGATGGTGTGTGACACCATGTCCATCCTAAGATGGTGAGTGACATCATGTCTGTCCATCAAGTGACAATAGTGTGTGACTATGTCTGCCTGTCCCATGATGGTGTGTGACATCATGACCATCCCATGATGGTGTGTGATGTCACATCCCATAATGTGTGTGGCATCATGTCTGCCTGTCCTATGATGGTGTGTGAAGTCATGCCTGTCCCACCACAGTATATGTCCAATGATGGAGGGTGACATCATGTCTGTACCATGATGACATGTGATGTCATGCCCATTGTGATGGTGTGTGGTGTCATGTCTGCCTGTCCCATAAGGGGGTGTGACATCATGTCTGCCTGTCCCATGACAGTGTGACATCATGTCTGTCCATGATGGTGTCATATCTGCCCACCCCATGGGTGAGTGTGATGTGACATGTCCATCCATGGTGGTGTGTGACATCATTTCTGTCCATGATGGTGTGTGATGTCATATTTGCCCAACCCATGGGTGAGTGTGATGTGACATCATGTCCATCCATGGTGGTGTGTGACATGTCTGTCTGTCCTGTGATGGTGTGTGACATCATGTCCATCCTGGGACATGGATGATGGCTTGTGACATCATATATGTCTGTCCCACAATGGTGTGATGCCATGTATGTCTGTCCTTCCCATGATGGCATGTGACACCATGTCATCCCATGACAGTGTATGATCTCATGTCTGTTGGCCCTGGTGAGTGTATGACCTCACGCCTGTCCCATGACAGCATGTGATGTCATGCCTGCCCATCCCATGATGACATGTGGTGCCCGTGTCACCTGAGGAGGGGCAGCTGTGCCAGCGCCACCTGCAGCCTGGCCTCCCGTGTGCGTGCGTGGCAGCGGAAGACGTGGAGGATGACGGAGAACCTGTCCATCACAGGCACATGCCACGTGGCCTCCAGCTCCTCCCGCGTGGGCGCCGACACACGCTCCACATCCAGGAACACGGCTGTTGTCCGTGGGCATGCACGGATTGTCTCTATGGGGGAAGGGACAAGCCGTGGACACAAATGCCACCCTGCAGGGATGCCCCTCCCCACCCTCACCACAACTCACCTGTGAGTGACTGCAATGTCCCTTTGCCAAACACAACCTTGCCGTCATGTGCCGACCTCGCCGGCACAGTCAGCGTCTGCGTCACTGACCAGCCATCCAGCGTGCCAACCAAGGCTGATGCCTCCCCCACCGCACATGCTGCTGCAGGGGACAGATGGACAGACGGACAGGAAGGTGGACACAGGGTTAAGGCCACGCCCACTTAGAGCCCCCACTGTCACCTGATTGGCTGTTGCAAACACATCCACTTATAATCCCTGCTGTCATCTGATTGGCTGTTGCAAACACATCCACTTATAATCCCTGCTGTCATCTGATTGGCTGTTGCCATTACAAGCCCCACCCACTTAAAAGCCCCACCATCACCTGATTGGCAGTCTCCATCACAGGCCACACCCACTTGTGATCCCCACTGCAGCCATTGTGGGACACACCAGCTTAAAAGCCTCACCATCATCTGATTGGCTGATGCCATCATGGGCCACACCCACTTAGAATCCCAGCTGTCACCTGATTGGCTGCTGCCATCACAGGCCTCACCCACTTAAAAGCCCCACTATTACGTGATTGGCAGTCTCCATCACAAGCCACACCCACTTGTAATCCCCACTGCAGCCTTTGTGGGACACACCAGCTTAAAAGCCTCACCATCATCTGATTGGCTGATGCCATCATGGGCCACGCCCACTTAGAAGCCAAAACATCACTTGATTGGCTCTTGCCATTGTGGGCAACACCCACTTAGAAGCCCCCCCAAGGCCTCCATTTCCATTATTCCCCCAAAAGCCATGCCCCTCCCTAGCTTTTGATTGACAGCTGCCATCACAAGCCACACCCCAGGCACAATCAACCCCTCCACTATCCTCCTGAAGCTCCTGACATCTGCTGACCACGCCCACCTAGAAGCCCCGCCCCCAGGCCTCCATGGCCACCACTCCCCTCAAAGCCATGCCCCTCCCATCCCTTGATTGACAGCTGTCATGTCCACCCCGCCCCTTCTGCACTCTCACCCTATCAGCTCTTTCCCCTTGTCCTCCAAGTCTGCACCCTCAGAAAGACACGCCCACAACTAGGCCCCACCCTTCCCATCCCTTGATTGACAGCTGCCAGCACAGGATCCACCCACCACAGACTCTCAACCAATCAGATGCACTGCTGCACTGTGGATGCCCCACCCTCTCCAGGGGAAGAGCCACTGTTCCCCTGAAAAGACTCCACCCTGTCAGAAGCCCCCCACTCCCATCTCTTGATTGACAGCTGCCATGGCAGGCCACACCCACCACACAGATGCTCAGCCAATGAGATCCACTGCTGCACTGTGGATGCCCCACCCTCTACAGGAAATGAGCCACCATTCCAGTGAGAAGACCCCACCCCATCAGAAGCTCTGCCCCCTCCCATCCCTTGACTGACAGCTGCCAGCACAGGCCACGCCCCCAAGCACAGTCAACCACTCCATTATCCTCCTGATGCCCTCCTGTGAGAAGAGCCCACCCTACCAGAAGACCCGCCCCTCCCACACCTTGATTGACAGCTGCCATCCACTGCCCACACCCACTTGAAAGCCACAACCCCAGTCGTCCATGGTCATGGCTCACAAGCCCCGCCCCTCCCACACCTTGATTGACAGCTGCCATCCACTGTCCACACCCACCTGGAAGCCACAACCCCAGTCCTCCATTGTCATGGCTCAAAAGCCCCACCCACCACACCTTGATTGACAGCTGCCATCCACTGTCCATGCCCACCTGGAAGCCATGACCCCATCCTCCATGGTCATGGCTCACAAGCCCCGCCCCCCCACACCTTGATTGACAGCTGCCATCCACCGCCCACACCCACCCGGAAGCCACGACCCCAGTCCTCCATGGTCATGGCTCACAAGCCCCACCCCTCCCACACCTTGATTGACAGCTGCCATCCACTGCCCACACCCACCCGGAAGCCACAACCCCATCCTCCATGGTCATGGCTCACAAGCCCCGCCCCTCCCACACCTTGATTGACAGCTGCCATCCACTGCCCATGCCCACCCAGAAGCCACGACCCCATCCTCCATGGTCATGGCTCACAAGCCCCGCCCCTCCCACACCTTGATTGACAGGTGCCATCCACTGCCCACACCCACCTGGAAGCCACAACCCCATGCTCCATTGTCATGTCTCACAAGCCCCGCCCCTCCCACACCTTGATTGACAGCTGCCATCCACTGCCCACACCCACCCGGAAGCCACAACCCCATCCTCCATGGTCATGGCTCACAAGCCCCGCCCCTCCCACACCTTGATTGACAGCTGCCATCCACTGCCAACACCCAACCGGAAGCCACAACCCCAGTCCTCCATGGTCATGGCTCACAAGCCCCGCCCCTCCCACACCTTGATTGACAGCTGCCATCCACTGCTCACACCCACCCAGAAGCCACAACCCCAGTCCTCCATGGTCATGGCTCACAAGCCCCGCCCCTCCCACACCTTGATTGACAGCTGCCATCCACTGCCCACACCCACCTAAAAGCCACAACCCCAGACCTCCATGGTCTTGGCTCACAAGCCCCGCCCCTCCCACACCTTGATTGACAGCTGCCATCCACTGCCCACACCCACCCAGAAGCCACGACCCCATCCTCCATGGTCATGGCTCACAAGCCCCACCCCTCCCACACCTTGATTGACAGGTGCCATCCACTGCCCACACCCACCTGGAAGCCACGACCCCAGTCATCCATGGTCATGGCTCACAAGCCACGCCCCTCCCACACCTTGATTGACAGCTGCCATCCACTGCCCACACCCACCTGGAAGCCACAACCCCATCCTCCATGGTCATGGCTCACAAGCCCCGCCCCTCCCACACCTTGATTGACAGCTGCCATCCACTGCCAACACCCACCCGGAAGCCACAACCCCAGTCCTCCATGGTCATGGCTCACAAGCCCCGCCCCTCCCACACCTTGATTGACAGCTGCCATCCACTGCCCACACCCACCTGGAAGCCACGACCCCAGTCCTCCATGATCATGACTCACAAGCCCCGCCCCCCCACACCTTGATTGACAGCTGCCATCTACCACCCACACCCACCCGGAAGCCACGACCCCAGTCCTCCATGGTCATGGCTCACAAGCCCCACCCCTCCCACAACTTGATTGACAGCTGCCATCCACTGCCCATGCCCACCCAGAAGCCATGACCCCATCCTCCATTGTCATGGCTCCCAAGCCCCGCCCCTCCCACACCTTGATTGACAGCTACCATCCACTGCCCATGCCCACCCAGAAGCCATGACCCCATCCTCCATAGTCATGGCTCCCAAGCCCCGCCCCTCCCACACCTTGATTGACAGCTGCCATCCACTGCCCACACCCACCCGGAAGCCATGACCCCCATCCTCTATGGTCATGGCTCACAAGCCCCACCCCTTCCACACCTTGATTGACAGCTGCCATCCACTGCCCACACCCACCTGGAAGCCACAACCCCATCCTCCATTGTCATGTCTCACAAGCCCCGACCCTCCCACACCTTGATTGACAGCTGCCATCCACTGCCCATGCCCACCCAGAAGCCATGACCCCATCCTCCATGGTCATGGCTCACAAGCCCCGCCCCTCCCACACCTTGATTGACAGGTGCCATCCACTGCCCACACCCACCTGGAAGCCACAACCCCATCCTCCATTGTCATGTCTCACAAGCCCCTCCCCTCCCACACCTTGATTGACAGCTGCCATCCACTGCCCACACCCACCTGAAGCCATGACCCCATCCTCCATGGTCATGTCTCACAAGCCCCGCCCCTCCCACACCTTGATTGACAGCTGCCATCTACTGCCCACACCCACCTGGAAGCCATGACCCCATCCTCCATGGTCATGGCTCACAAGCCCCGCCCCTCCCACACCTTGATTGACAGCTGCCATCCACTG
Source organism: Orientallactaga sibirica (assembly GCA_036365145.1). Taxonomy (NCBI): domain Eukaryota; kingdom Metazoa; phylum Chordata; class Mammalia; order Rodentia; family Dipodidae; genus Orientallactaga; species Orientallactaga sibirica. The sequence continues at coordinate 19,338 of JAEOAD010000937.1, forward strand.
CCCACACCCACCTAAAAGCCACAACCCCATATCCATGGTCATGGCTCACAAGCCCCACCCCTCCCACACCTTGATTGACAGCTGCCATCCACTGCCAACACTCACCTAGAAGCCACAACCACACCCTCCATGGTCATGGCTCACAAGCCCCGCCCCTCCCACACCTTGATTGACAGCTGCCATCCACTGCCAACACTCACCTAGAAGCCACAACCACACCCTCCATGGTCAAGGCCCCACCCGCCCCTCCCAGCTCTTGATTGACAGCTGCCATCCACTGCCAACACCCACCTAGAAGCCACAGCCACACCCTCCATGGTCATGACTCACAAGCCCCGCCCCTCCCACACCTTGACTGACAGCTGCCATCCACTGCCCACACCCACCTAAAAGCCACAACCCCAGACCTCCATGGTCATGGCTCACAAGCCCCGCCCCTTCCACACCTTGATTGACAGCTGCCATTCACTGCCCACACCCACCCAGAAGCCACAACCCCAGATATCCATGGTCATGGCTCACAAGTCCCACCCCTCCAACACCTTGATTGACAGCTGCCATCCCTGGCCATGCCCAATGGTGTCTTGGCCTATCAGCTGCTCCCATGCAGGACCCCAGGTGACCAGACCCTTTCAGACCACGCCCACACCAAGGCCCCACCCACCCTCTCCAGCTCTTGATTGACAATTCCCCCTTCTGGCCACACCCTCCCTGATCCTACCCTGACCTCTTCCCCTGTCTGGCTGCGGTTCCCACCTGACATCAGGCCACGCCCACCAAGAGAAGTTCTGCCCATATCCACATCCCATGACCCCTAGGGGGTCACCCCATCCCAGGAAGTCCCACCCCTCTGCACTTGATTGGCATCTTCCATGGCAGCCACGCCCCAATGCTCTCTTGGCCTATCAGCTGTTTCCGTGCATGGGCCCCTAGTGTCCAGCCTCTTGCAGGCCCCGCCCCTCATGCCCTTGATTGACAGGCACCATCCCTGACCAGGCCCCTCACATGGCCTCCTGACCTCTTCCCTGTCCTGCTGGAGCCCTGATGTCAGACCACGCCCACCAAGAGAAGCTCCGCCCACAGCCCTGACCCTTGACTCCCAGAAGTCCCACCCTCCATCCACTTGATTGACACCTGTCATCCCAGGCCATGGCCCAATGCTCCTTTGGCCTATCAGCTGCTCCCATGCAAGTCCCCTCCAGGTGACCAGACCCTTGCTGGCCCCGCCCACCTCAAAGCCCCGCCCACTCGAGCCCTTATTTGACAGCCACCTCCTGACTCTGTGAAGCCCCACCCTCCATCCACTTGATTGACAGCTGTCATCCCAGGCCATGACCCAATGCTCCCTTGGCCTATTAGCTGCTCCCATGCAAGTCCCCTCCAGGTGACCGGACCCTTGCTGGCCCCGCCCACCTCAAAGCCCCGCCCACTAGAGCCCTTATTTGACAGCCACCTCCTCACTCCCTGAAGCCCCACCCTCCATCCACTTGATTGACAGCTGTCATCCCAGGCCATGCCCCAATGCTATCTTGGCCTATCAGCTCCTCACCTCAAAGCCCCGCCCACTCAAGCTCTTATTTGACAGCCACCTCCTGACTCCTGGAAGCCCACCCTCCATCCACTTGATTGACACCTGTCATCCCAGGCCATGCCCCAATGCTATCTTGGCCTATCAGCTCCTCACCTCAAAGTCCCACCCACTCGAGCCCTTATTTGACAGCCACCTCCTGACTCCCTGAAGCCCCACCCTCCATCCACTTGATTGACACCTGTCATCCCAGGCCATGGCCCAATGCTACCTTGGCCTATCAGCTGCTCACCTCAAAGCTCCACCCCAGAGCTCCTCCTAGGTTCACACCTGTGCTCATCTGCATAAGCCCCGCCCACTCCAGCTCTCGATTGACAGGCACCATCCCTGGCCACACCCCTCCCACAGCATGACCCTGACCTCTTCCCTTGTCCTGCCAGAGCTCCCACCTGACATCAGACCACACCCACCAAGAGAAGTGCCTCCCCTCCCCTCACCCCCAGGGGTCATCCCATCCCAGGAAGTCATGCCCTTCTCCACTTGATTGACATCTTCCATGGTGGCCAAAACCCAATGCTTTCTTGGTCTATCAGCTGTGCCCATGCATGTGGCCCTAGTGTCCACCCTCTTGCATGCCCTCTGCCCCTCCAGCACTTGATTGACAGGCACCTTCCCTGACCACGCCCATCCCACATTGTCACCCTGACCTCTTGCCCTGTCCTGCTGGAGTTCATGCCTGATGTCAGACCACTCCCGCCATGACAAGCTCTGCCCATAGCCATGACTCCTGATTCCCAGAAGTCCCTCCCTTTCACTTGATTGACAGCTGTCATCCCAGGCCACGCTCCAATGCACTCTTGGCCTATCAGCTGTTCTGGACACACCCCTCCCACAGCCTGCCCCTGACCTCTTCCCACAACCCCTGACCCCTTGTGTCATTCCATCCTGAGGAAGTCCCGCCCCTTCTAACCAATGATGGACAGCTGTCATCACAGGTCATGCCCCAAGGCTCCTTGGGCCCATCAGCAGATGCCATGCCTAAGCCCTGCCCACTCCAAGACATGATTGACAGCCACCATCCCTGATCACACCCCTCCTGTGGCCTTCCCCTGACCTCTTCCCACAGCTCCTGACCCCTTGGGTCATTCCAACTGGCAGAAGTCCCGCCCCTTCTAACCAATGATGGGCAGCTGTCATCACAGGACATGCCCCAAGGCTCCTTGGGCCCATCAGCAGATGCCATGCCTAAGCCCTGCCCACTCCAAGACATGATTGACAGCCACCATCCCTGATCACACCCCTTCCATGGCCTGCCCCTGACCTCTTCCCACAGCCCCTGACCCCTTGGGTCATTCCATCTGGCAGAAGTCCCACCCCTCTCTATCCCATGATGGACAGCTGTCATCACAGGTCACAGGCCCATCAGCAGTCTCCTAACCCTGCCCACCCAGACTTGATTGACAGCCATCATCCCTGACAGCCCTGCCATGGCCTGCCCAAGACATGATTGTCATTCCATCCAGCCACCATCCCAATGATGGACATCTGTCATCACACCAAGGCTCCTGGGTGGCCTGTCCCCTGACCTCTTCCCACAGCCCCTGACACCTTGGGTCATTCCAAATGGCAGAAGTCCCACCTCCTCTAACCAATGATGGGCAGCTGTCATCACAGGTCATGCCCCAAGGCTCCTTGGGCCCATCAGCAGATGCCATACCTAAGCCCTGCTCACTCCAAGATTTGATTGACAGCCACCATCCCTGATCACACCCCTCCCATGACCTGCCCCTGACCTCTTCCCACAGCCCCTGACACCTTGGGTCATTCCAAATGGCAGAAGTCCCACCCCTTCTAACCAATGATGGACAGCTGTCATCACAGGTCATGCCCCAAGACTCCTTGGGCCCATCAGCAGATGCCATACCTAAGCCCTGCCCACTCCAAGACTTGATTGACAGCCATCATCCCTGATCACACCCCTTCCATGGCCTGCCCCTGACCCCTTCCCACAGCCCCTGACCCCTAGATTCATTCCATCCTGAGGAAGTCCCACCCCTTTCTATCCCATGATGGACAGCTGCCATCACAGGACATGCCCCAAGGCTCCTTGGGCTTATAGGCTGCTCTCATGCATAAGCCCCACCCTCACCAACATATGATTGACAGCCACCATCCCTGTCCACCCCCTCCCACGGACTCCCCCAGACCTCTTCCCATGGCCCTTCACCTGCTGGGTCACTCCATCCCATGGAAGCCCCACCCCTCTCTACCCCATGGTGGACAGCTGCCATCACAGGACATGCTCCAAGGCTCCTTTGGCCTATAGGCTGCTCCCATGTGTAAGCCACGCCCACTCTGATGCATGATTGACAGCCAGGATCCCTGACCACGCCCCCCACAGCCTCCCCATAACCTCTTCTCTTGGACCCTGACTCCTTGGGTCTTCATCCCATGGGAAGTCCTGCCCCTCTCTAACCCATGATTGACAGCTGTCATCAAAGGGCACGCCCCCAGGCTCCTTTGGCCTATCAGATGCTCCACACAACAGCCTGACCCACTCCAACACTTGATTGACAGCCACCATCCCTGTCCATGCCCTTCCCATGGCCTCCCCCTGACCTCTTCCCACAGCCCCTGACCCCTTGGGTCACTTCATCAGGTGGAAGTCCCACCCCACTCTAACCCATGATTGACAGCTGTCATGACAGCACACGCCCCAAGCCTCCTTCAGCCCATGAGCAGCTGCTATTGATAAGCCCCACCCAGTGCAAGACTTGATTGACAACCACCATCCCTGACGTCACCCCTGCCATGGCCTCCCCTGACCTCTTCCCACAGCCCCTGACACCTTGGTCATTTCATCTGGGAAAGCCCCGCCCCTCTCTAACCCATGATTGACAGCTGTCATCACAGGACACACCCCAAGCCTCCTTTGGCCCATCAGCAGCTGCCATTAAGCCCTGCCCACTGCAAGACTTGATTGACAGCCATCATCTCAGACCATCCCCCTCACACGGCCTCCCCTGACCTCTTCCCACAGCCCCTGACCCCTTGGGTCACTTCATCTGGCATAAGTCCCACCCTGCTCTAACCCATGATTGACAGCTGTCATCACAGGACACACCCCAAGCCTCCTTTGGCCCATGAGCAGCTGCTATTAAGTCCCCCCCACTGCAAGACTTGATTGACAGCCACCATCTCTGACCTTTTGAGCAGCTGCCATTAATAAGTCCCACCCACTCAAAGACCTCCCCTGACCTCTTCCCCTGACCTCAGCCCCTGACCCCTTGGGTCACTTCATCTGGCATAAGTCCCAGCCCATTCAAAACCATGATTGACAGCTGTCATCACAGGACATGCCCCAAGCCTCCTTTGGCCCATGAGAAGCTGCCATTGATAAGCCCCGCCCACTGCAAGGCTTGATTGACAGCCACTATCACTGACCTCCCATGGCCTCCAGCCCCTGACCTCTGCCACAGCCCCTGACCCTTTGGACCTCTGGCATAAGTCCCCACAGTCCATGATTGACAGCTGTCCCTTGGGTCTTCATCCCATGGGAAGACCTGCAGCCCCTGACCCTTGGTCACTTCATCTGGCTCTAACCCATGATTGACAGCTGTCATCACAGGACACACCCCAAGCCTCCTTTGGCCCATAAGCAGCTGCCATTAAGTCCCCCCCACTGCAAGACTTGATTGACAGCCACCATCTCTGACCTCGCCCATGCCATGGCCTCCCCTGACCTCTTCCCACAGCCCCTGACCCCTTGGGTCACTTCATCTGGTGTAAGTCCCACCCTGCTCTAACCCATGATTGACAGCTGTCATCACAGGACACGCCCCAAGCCTCCTTTGGCCCATCAGCAGCTGCCATTAAGCCCCGCCCACTGCAAGACTTGATTGACAGCCACCATCTGAGACCTCACCCCTGCCATGGGCTACCCGGACCTCTTCCCACAGCCCCTGACCCCTTGGGTCACTATATCTGGCATAAGTCCCTCCCCAATCTAACCCATGATTGACAGCTGTCATCACAGGACATGCTCCAAGCCTCCTTTGACCTAACTGGTGCTTGCATGCCTAGGCCCCACCCACACTGACACTTGATTGAAAGCTGTCATCTCAAAACAATCCCCAAGCCTCCTTTGGCCTAGCACCTGCTCCCATGACTAGGCCCCACCCACCACAAGACTTGATTGACAGCCACCATCCCTGAACTCACCCCTGCCAAGGCCTCCCCCTGACCTCTTCCCACAGCCTCTGACCCCTTGGGTCACTTCATCTGGCATAAGTCCCTCCCCAATCTAACCCATGATTGACAGCTGTCATCACAGGACACACCCCAAGGCTCCTTTGGCCCATGAGCAGCTGACATTAAGCCCCGCCCACTGCAAGACTTGATTGACAGCCATCATCTCTGACCATGCCCCTCACATGGCCTCCCCCTGACCTCTTCCCACAGCCCCTGACCCCTTGGGTCATTCCATCCTGTGGAAGTCCCACCCCTCTCTAATCAATGACTGACAGCTGTCATCACAGGACATGCACCAAGGCTCCTTTGGCCCATGAGCTCCTGCCATTAAGCCCCGCCCAATGCAAGACTTGTTTGACAGCCGCCATCTTTGACCTTGCTGCTGCCACAGCCTCCCACTGACCTCTTCCCACAGTGCCTGACCCCTTGGGTCTTCATCCCATGGGAAGTCCCGCCCCTCTCTAACCCATGATTGACAGCTGTCATCACAGGACATGCTCCAAGGCTCCTTTGACCTATCTGGTGCTTGCATGCCTAGGCCCCGCCCACACTGACACTTGATTGAAAGCTGTCATCTCAGGACAATCCCCAAGCCTCCCACACCCCTAGCACCTGCTCCCATGACTAAGTCCCAGCCCATTAAAAACCCCTGTCATCACAAGACTTGATTGACAGCCACCATCCCTGAACTCACCCCTGCCAAGGCCTCCCCCTGACCTCTTCCCACAGCCTCTGACCCCTTGGGTCACTTCATCTGGCATAAGTCCCTCCCCAATCTAACCCATGATTGACAGCTGTCATCACAGGACACACCCCAAGGCTCATTTGGCCCATGAGCAGCTGACATTAAGCCCCGCCCACTGCAAGACTTGATTGACAGCCATCATCTCTGACCATGCCCCTCACATGGCCTCCCCCTGACCTCTTCCCACAGCCCCTGACCCCTTGGGTCATTCCATCCTGTGGAAGTCCCACCCCTCTCTAATCAATGACTGACAGCTGTCATCACAGGACATGCACCAAGCCTCCTTTGGCCCATGAGCAGCTGCCATTAAGCCCCGCCCACTGCAAGACTTGTTTGACAGCCACCATCTTTGACCTTGCTGCTGCCACAGCCTCCCACTGACCTCTTCCCATAGCCCCTGACCCCTTGGGTCTTCATCCCATGGGAAGTCCCGCCCCTCTCTAACCCATGATTGACAGCTGTCATCACAGGACATGCTCCAAGGCTCCTTTGACCTATCTGGTGCTTGCATGCCTAGGCCCCGCCCACACTGACACTTGATTGACAGCTGTCATCTTAGGACAATCCCCAAGCCTCCTTTGGCCTAGCACCTGCTCCCATGACTAGGCCCCGCCCACCGCAAGACTTGATTGACAGCCACCATCCCTGAACTCACCCCTGCCAAGGCCTCCCCCTGACCTCTTCCCACAGCCCCTGACCCCTTGGGTCACTTCATCTGATGTAAGTCCCTCCCCAATCTAACCCATGATTGACAGCTGTCATCACAGGACACGCCCCAAGCCTCCTTTGGCCCATGAGCAGCTGCCATAGATAAGCCCACCCACTGCAAGACTTGATTGACAGCAACCATCCCTGACCTCGCCCCTGCCACAGCATCCCCCTGACCTCTTCCCACAGCCCCTGACCCATTGGTCACATCATCTGGTGGAAGCCCCGCCCCTCTCTAATCCATGATTGACAGCTGTCATCACAGGACACACCCCAAGCCTCCTTTGGCCAATGAGCACCTGCCATTAAGCCCCACCCACTGCAAGACTTGATTGACAGCAACCATCGCTGACCTCATCCCTGCCATGGGCTACCCCTGACCTCTTTGCATAGCCCCTGACCCCTAGGGTCACTTCATCAGGTGGAAGTCCCACCCCACTCTAACCCATGATTGACAGCTGTCATCACAGGACACGCCACAAGCCTCCTTTGGCCCAAGAGCAGCTGCCATTAAGCCCAGCCCACTGCCAGACTTGATTGACAGCCACCATCTTTGACCATGCCCCTCCCACAGCCTCCCCCCCTGACCTCTTCCCACAGCCCCTGACCCGTTGGGTCACTTCATCTGTCATAAGTCCCGCCCCTCCCTAACCTATGATTGACAGCTGTCATCACAGGACACGCCCCAAGGCTCCTATGGCCTAAGCCCCGCCCACTCCAACCCTTGATTGGCAGCCACGTCCAAAGTCCCGCCCTTCCCGTCCGTTCCCGTCAATCACCTGCGTATGGCGGCGCCCTTCCGCTTCCGGGCGTGGTGACTTCCGGGTGCACGATGCACACGCGCTGTGCTCCTGGGGGCAGCAGCGGCTCGCGGCTGAGGAGATCCTCGACCTCGTCCTCGTCATCTTCCCTCCTCCTCCTCCTCCTCGTGCTTCCGGTCGTGTCCGCCGCGCGTCCCGCCCCTGTCCGCTCCGTCCCGGCGGCCGGCGGCCAGCGCGCGCGCGGACCAGGGTGGCGACTGCAGGGCGGGGAACCCCACGCGGCGGCGAGGCCGGAAGACGCGGAGCCCCCGCTGGATGGCGGCCCGCAAGGCCCACATGTCCCCTGCGCGCTGGGCGGGACTTACTTAACGCATGCCGGCTGCTTATTGGCTGGAGGCTCCTGACGGACGGGCGCCAGTGCCTCCTTCCACTATGCCCTTCAAGATGGCGGCTGTACCGCCGGGAGGGTACGGTGGCTCGCAAGGTCCATATGTCACGCCTGGCGGCCGTACAGCCGGAAGGGACGCAAGTCCGTGAATACGGAGGCCCACAAGGCCCATATGTCACTGTGCGGTGGGCGGGAATTACTTACGGCACGCCGGCTTCTTAGTGGCTGGATATCCATGACGGAATGCTACAGGTGCTTCCTTCCGCCATGCCTTTCAATATGGCGACAGTACATCCGGGAGGGCTACAGTGGCCCACAAGGCCCAAATGTCGCGTGCGTAGTGGTCGGGACTTACTTATGGCACACCGGCTTCTTATTGGCTGGATGCTAGTGATGGATGGGTGCGAGTGCCTCCTTCCGCCAGTACAGCTGGGAGGGGGTACGGTGGCCTGCAAAGCCCATATGTCACATCTGCCTGTCACGCGGAGCATGGATAGGCGGGACTTCAACGCCCAGTCTGTTTTCTTACTGGCTGGCTGCTAGTGACGGATGGGTGCGAGTGCCTCCTTCCGCCATGCCCTTCAAGATGGCGGCAGTACATCCGGTAGAGGTACAGTGTCCCACAAGGCCCAAATGTCGTGAGCGTAGTGGGCGGGACTTACTTATGGCACAGCGGCTTCTTATTGGCTGGTTGCCTGTGACGGAGGAGTGCGACTGCCTCCTTCCGCCAGTACAGCCGGGAGGGGTATGGTGGCCTGCAAGGCCCATATGTCACATCTGCCTGTCACGCCGCGCATGGATGGGCGGGACTTCAACACCCAGTCTGTTTTCTTACTGGCTGGCTAATAACGGATAAGTGCGAGTGCCTCCTTCCGCCATGCCCTTCAAGATGGCGGCAAGACATCCGGGAGGGGTACAGTGACCCAGAAGGCCCAAATGTCGTGAGCGTAGTGGGCGGGACTACTTATGGCGCACCAGCTCCTTATTGGCTGGATGCTAGTGATGGATGGGTGAGAGTGCCTCCTTCCGCCAGTACAGCTAGGAGGGGGTACGGTGGCCTTCAAGGCCCATATGTCACATCTGCCTGTCACGTCAGTCATGGATAGGTGGGACTTCAACACCCAGTCTGTTTTCTTACTGGCTGGCTAATAACGGATAAGTGCAAGTGCCTCCTTCCGCCATACTCTTCAAGATGGCGGCAGTACATCCGGGACGGGTACAGTGGCCCACGAGGCCCAAATGTCGCGTGCGTAGTGGGCGGGACTTACTTATGGCACACCGGCATCTTATTGGCTGGATGCTAGTGATGGATGGGTGCCAGTGCCTCCTTCCGCCAGTACAGCTGGGAGGGGGTACGGTGGCCTGCAAGGCCCATATGTCAAATCTACCTGTCACTTCACGCATGGATGGGCGGGACTTCAACACCCAGTCTGTTTTCTTACTGGTTGTCTGCCCGTGACGTACGGGTGCGAGGGCCACCTTCCGCCATGCCTTTCAAGATGGCAGCGGTACATCCGGGAGGGGTACAGTGGCCGGCAGGGCCCAAATATCGTGTGGGTAGTGGGCGGGACTTCCTTATGGCGCACCAGCTTCTTATTGGCTGGATGCACGTGCCGGATTGGTGCGAGTGCCTCCTTCCGCCATTACAGCTGGGAGGGGGTACGGTGGCCTGCAAGGCCCATATGTCACATCTGCCTGTCACGCGGAGCATGGATAGGCGGGACTTCAACGCCCAGTCTGTTTTCTTACTGGCTGGCTAATGACGGATAAGTGCGAGTGCCTCCTTCCGCCATGCCCTTCAAGATGGCGGCAGGACATCCGGGAGGGGTACAGTGGCCCACAAGGCCCAAATGTCTTGTGCATAGTGGGCGGTACTTACTTATGGCGCACCGGCTTCTTATTGGCTGGATGCCCGTGCCGGAAGGGTACGAGTGCCTCCTTCCGCCAGTACAGCTGGGAGGGGGGAACGGTGGCCTGCAAGGCCCATATGTCAAATCTGCCTGTCACTTCAGTCATGGATGGGCGGGACTTCAACGCCCAGTCTGTTTTCTTACTGGCTGGCTAATGGCTGATAAGTGCAAGTGCCTCCTTCCGCCAGGCCATTCAAGATGGCGGCAGTACATCCGGGACGGTACAGTGGCCCACAAAGCCCAAATGTAGTGTGCGTAGTGGGCGGGACTTACTTATGGACAAGGGCTTCTTATTGGCTGGATGCCCGTGCCCGTTGGGTGCGAGTGCCTACTTCCGCTAGTACAGCCGGAGGGTTACGGTGGCCTGCAAGGCCCATATGTCACATCTGCCTGTCACGCCGCGCATGGATGGGCGGGACTTCAACACGCAGTCTGTTTTCTTACTGGCTGGCTGCTAATGACAGATGGGTGCGAGTGCCACCTTCTGACAGGCCAATGAAGACGGCGGCAGTACAGGCAGAAGTGACTCAAGGCCCTGAGTACGGTGGCCCACAAGGCCCAAAGTTCGCATCTGCGCATCACAGTGTGCGCGGAGGGCGGGACTTCATAGCAGCATGCCGGATTCTTATTGGCTGGGTGCCTGTGATGGACGGGTGGGATTGCCTTCTCCACCACACGTGACAAGATGGCGGCAATCCTGCCCTTACGGTGGCCCTCGAGGCCCACTTTTCTCATCCGCCTCACGCTAGTGCGTGGTGGGCGGTACTTACTGTGATATCTCGGCTCACTATTGGCTGGCTGCCCGTGGCGCAGTACGGTGCATTCCGATTGGCTGGCTGGTCGTGATGGACGGCTGTGGCCCCTCAAGATGGCGACAGCTGAGGCGGAAGAGTGGAAGCCACGACCCTTCCACCCTACGGTGGCCCACAATGTCCAAATTTAACGTTTGGTTCTCACGGCGTGCGTGGTGGGCGGGACTTAAACTGTTTACGTCCGTTTCCTATTGGCTGGCTTCCCGTGATGGATGGGTAGACATGGCTCAAGGCCTCCCTGAGTGCAGGCTGTGTGGGTGGTGTGTTCGAATCCTGCGTGGGGATTATATTACCTATTTGTAAAATGTATACATTCTGTATCTACACATATACATACACACACATACATTCTTATATTGGTGTGTAAATATATATTCATTGTATATTGATTATAATTTTTTTATACATATAAAGCAAGTAAAGCATATATAGGCATATATATATATATATTTATATGTTTGCTTATTTGGAAATTAAAATTAATAAAAACATAAAGGTGATCTGTCCTACCTACGCACTGATATATCGATTATATATTGGCTATAATTTCTATAAAAATAAAATATATATATACTGAAATACATACATATATATTTCCTTATTTGTAAATAAAATAAGATTAATATAGGCATGAACGTGAACTGTACTAGGTACGCAGCGACATGTATATATATATATATACATTTCCTTATTTGGAAATGCAAATAAGATTAATATAAGCATAAAGGTGATCTGGACTAGGTAAACACTGATGTATTGATGGTATATTTATTATAATTACATATATGTATGTATATATACGTATATATTTCCTTATTTGGAAATGCAATAAGATTAATATAAGCATGAAGGTGATCTGTTCTATGTATACACTGATGTATTGATGGTATATTTATTATAATTATGTATATATTGATTTATATATATACTTCCTTATTTGGAAAGGCAAATAAGACTAATATAAGCATGAACGTGATCTATTCTAGGTACACACTGATGTATTGATCGTATATTTATTATAATTATGTTTATAATAAAATATATATATTGCCTTATGTATATATTTCCTTATTTGGAAATGCAAATAAGATTAATATAAGCATGAACGTGATCTATTCAACGTATGCACTGATGTATCGATGGTATATTTATTATAATTATATATATAAACAAAAAATATATATTGACTTATGTATATATTTCCTTATTTGGAAATGGAAATAAGACTAATATAAGCATGAATGTGATCTGTACTAGGTACGTGCTGACATATCAATGGTATATTTATTATAATTATTATATTTATGTATATAAGTAAAATATATATATTGCCTTATGTATATATTTCCTTATTTACAAATGCAAATAAGATTAATATAAGCATGAATGATCTGTTCTAGGTATGCACTGACATATCGATGGTATACTTATTACAATTATATACATATATAAATAAAATATATATACTGATTTCTATATATATTTCCTTATTTGGAAATACATCTGTTCTAGGCAAGCAGTGATGTATCAATGGCGTATTTATAATAATTATATACATATAAATAAAACATATACTGACTTATATATGTATATTTCCTTATTTGGAAATACATCTGTTCTAGGTACACAGTGACATGTCACTGGAATATTTATTATAAATATATATATATATATATTGAAATATATATACTGACTTAGACATATATTTCCATGTCTGGAAATAAAATTAGATGAATATAAACCTGGATGTGATCTGTCATAGGTATGCACTGATGTATCAATGGTATACTGTTATAATTACTATATATATATATGACATATATGTATATATAAGTAAAATATACATATTAATTTAGATATATATTTCCTTATTTGGAAAAAAAGTTTGATTAATATGAACATCAGGATGTTCTGTGCTAGGTACACACTGACGTGTTGATTGAATATTGACATTAATTATTTATATGCCACAAACATATACATATATAACATATAACCCTAACCCTATTTTGTTCTTGGTTAAGAGCCTGTATATTAAATATAGCATATGATATACTTTATATATAGTCAATACATACATAGGTGTGTATGTAATAAGTACAATACAATATAAATACAATATAAATAAAATATATGATAAACAAATATATAAATATATAATTTCCAGTGACTAAGCCATTGTTTCTCCTCTACACACCGTGATGCATGCATGGCATATAGATCATAACAATATATATAATGCATATATATACAAATATATATAGTGCCAGTCTTTATTCCTACCCATATATATATATATCGCGATAGATAGAGTCCCACTGTATCAAGTCAACACTGATTATAATTGATTCATATATCTATGTTTTATATATATATATATTTATATATATACACAAGTTATATAATGATAGCATATATATAGTTCCCCTATCCATTATATATTGGCTATAATTGTTTCATATAAATATATAATATAAATATATCAATATATAGTGTTATATGTAACATAATATATGTATAATACTATATACATGTGCATATATATCTATTTACACACGCATATCCATATATATATATATATATGGACATATATATATATATATGTCCCAGTCTTTATCACATTACTTAGAAAATGGATCAATACTATCCATATAAATGTAATTTATCCCAGACATGCATGGACATATCATCAAATATACGTGGACAATGGTCGTATATATATATATATATATATATATATATATATATATATATACACAAGTATACCGAGAAAGTCCCACTCTATCAATTGTATAATGATTGTAATTGTTTCATATATGTGTCATATATATATACACACACACATAAATGCTATAACACTATATACATATAGCATATAGTACATATATACTATATACATATCCTAACATGTAAACATAAACTACACAGGTATATATTTTATATGCATGAAATAAATATATAACTACTGGCTATATATATATATATATGTATGTATATGTAATTGGGACCATATATATTTTTATATGTGGTCCTGATTTTCATCCATTATATGTTGATTATCATTGTTTTATATAAATGTCTTGTGTATATATATATATATATGCACATATATTATATTTTCCACATAATTTCTCCCAGTCTTCCATACACATTACGTATATTGACAGATATGGGACACCTATATTGATGCCAGTTATGTTACCAATATGAGTTGTATATGTGATATATTGTTACGTTATTCATATCATATTATAAATATATATATAAACTATACAGATATAAATTTTATGTGCATGAAATAAATATATAATTATTGGTTATATATATATATATACACATATATATATAATTGGGACTGAAGTGAATTATATAATTACATTATTCATATCATATTATACATATATATAAACTATACAGATATATATTTCATATGCATGAAATAAATATATAATTATTGGTTTTATATATATATTTTATATATATATATATATATAAAATTGGGACAGAAGTGAATTATATATGTGATATATAATTACATTATTATTCATATATATATATATATATATATATATATATATATATATATATATATATTTGCAGATGTAGATGATATATAAGTGAATAAGATGGCACGTAGGCTTATCAATATACACATAAATATGTACCTGCAGACACGTATACATTAATGTAACATATATACATTCACAGAGGTGTCACCAGGGTATCCTCACTCGTTCCATGTGTGCCTACATGCACCCGAATTTCATATGTCTGTACAAAGAGCTCTTGTGTGCATGAACATATATGGGACAGACGTGTGTACATGTGCACACACATCCATGCATATATGCAAATGTACACACACACGCACCACGTTTACACACATTGACATCTAATCTGCATAATTACCCATATGTCCCAGCTCATGACCTTGACACCTACATGAAAGTCACTTACATTTGCATATTGCATAGGTGTTACATAAGATATGTATAACATAAATACATTTGCATATATGTTAATATGCCCTTACACACACGCATACATTTAAATAGCTATGCATAAACTTGTATGAATATAATGGATGAATGCATTTACACAGGAGTGCACATATTTACATACCTGGGTAAATATATGCATCTATTTTAATATCTGCGCATATATTCATAACATGCCTAAGCTATAAACACACATATACATATGTAAACATGACATTTACATGCATGGCTGAATACAGGCAGACATTTAAATGCCTATGCATATATTAACATAAACGCATAAGCATATGCATATATGCAAATCTCTGTGTACATCTATCTGGTCCCTCTCTGTCGTTCTGTCGTCTGTGGCTGGATTCGAACCCACGACCACCCTCGCCACCCCTCTCGTGTGTGTGGCTTCTCGTGGGTCCTGGGGACTCGAACCCTGGTCTGGGGGGTTCTTCTGGGAGAACGCATCTCTAACCACTGGACTTCCCCACCACCCCTGTCATTACAATGGAAATCATCGGCTCACCGGGTGGGTGGTGTGCGCACACAGGAAGTGTTCCTCCGTCAGCTCTCAGCGTGCTGTGTACACACAGGAAGTGTCCATCAGCTCAGTGTGGTGTGTGCACACAGGAAGTGTCCCCCTATCAGCTCACAGTGTGATGTGTGCACACAGGAAGTGTCCCCAGTCAGCTCATGGGGTGATGTGCACACAGGAAGTGTCCCCCCATCAGCCCATGGGGTGGTGTACACACACAGGAAGTAGCCCCCATCAGCTGACAGTGTGGTGTGCACGCAAAGGAAGTGGCCCCGTTAGCTCAGTGTGATGTGCGCACACAGGAAGTGTCCCCCTGTCAGCTCATGGGGTGGTTTGTGCACACAGGAAGTGTCCCCCTATCAGCTCACATTGTGGTGTGCACACAGCAAGTGTCCCCCATCAGGTCACATCATGGTGTTCACACAGGAAGTGACCCCATCAGCTCATGGGGTGATGTGCACACAGGAAGTGTCCATCACCTCAGTGTGGTGTGCGCACACAGGAAGTGTCCCCCTATCAGCTCACATTGTGGTGTGCACACAGGAAGTGTCCCCAGTCAGCTCATGGGATGTTGTGCACACAGGAAGTGTCCCCCATCAGCTCACATGGTGTGCACACAGGAAGTGACCCCATCAGCTCATGGGGTGATGTGCACACAGGAAGTGTCCCCCCATCTGCCCATGGGGTGGTGTGCACACACAGGAAGTAGCCCCCATCAGCTGACAGTGTGGTGTGCACGCAAAGGAAGTGACCCCGTTAGCTCAGTGTGATGTGCACACACAGGAAATGTCCCCCTGTCAGCTCATGGGGTGGTGTGTCCACTCAGGAAGTGTCCCCATCAGCTCACAGGGTGTTGTGCACACAAAGGAAGTGTCCCACCATCAGCTCACAGGGTGGTGTGCACACACAGGAAGTGTCCTCCATCCACTCACAGCATGGTGTGCACACCCAGGAAGTGTCCCATGTCAGCTCATGGGCTGGTGTGTGCACACACAGGAAGTGTCCACCCCACCAGCTCACAGGAAGCACTCCCCAATGCCCACATGATGTGTGCACACAGGAAATGTCCTCTGAACAGCTCACAGGATTTGTACAGACAGGAAGCATTTCCTCTGTGGCAACAGACAGGAAGTGTGGTCACCCTACAGCCCACGGGAAATGTCTTGCATCCCCAGTGTCAGCAGACCAGCCCCCCAAAAGCCCAGTTTGTGTGCAGAAAGGAAGTGTCCCCTATTAGCCCACAGGATGTGCACAGACAGGAAGTGTCCCAACAGGAAGTACCACCTTCAACTCACAAGACAAGCAGACAGGAAATGTCCCCCCAACAGCCTACACACAAGATGTGCACTAACAGGAAGTGTCCACCTGATACTCCACAAAAAGTGTCTTCCCAAAGGCTCACAGGAAATGCACAGACAGGAATTGGCCCCCAACAGCACACAGGATGTGCAGACAGGAAGTGTCCTCCCAACAGCCCACACACAATGTGTGCTGACAGGAAGTGTCCCTGCAACATCCCACAGCATGTGTACAGGAAATGTCCCCAAACAGCACACACACAGGATGTGTGCAGACAGGAAGTGTCCCCATTCACCAGCCACAGGATGTGTGCAGACAGGAAGTGTCCCCATTCATCAGCCACAGGATGTGCACAGACAGGAAGTGTCCCAACAGGAAGTACCACCTTCAACTTACAGGAAGAGCAGACAGGAAATGTCCCCCCAACAGCCTACACACAAGATGTGTGCTGACAGGAAGTGTCCACCTGACACCCCACAAAAAGTGCCCTCCCAAAGGCTCACAGGAAGTGCACAGACAGGAATTGGCCCCCAACAGCCCACAGGATGTGCAGACAGGAAGTGTCCTCCCAACAGCCCACACACAATGTGTGCTGACAGGAAGTGTCCCTGCAACATCCCACAGCATGTGTACAGGAAGTGTCCCCAAACAGCCCACACACAGGATGTGTGCAGACAGGAAGTGTCCCCATTCATCAGCCACAAGATGTGTGCAGACAGGAAGTGTCCCCATTCACAAGCCACAGGATGTGTGCAGACAGGAAGTGTCCCCACAATACCCAGAGGAAGGGCAGGAAGTGGCACCAACTCAGGATGTGCAGACAGGAAGTGTCCCAACAGCCCTCAGGAAGGAAAGGAACTGACCTGACAGGAAGTGTCCCCAACATAGGATCTGTGGAGACAGGAAGTGTCCCAACAGCCCTCAGAAAGGAAAGGAAGTGTCACCAACAGAATGTGTGCAGACAGGAAGTGTCCCAACAGCCCTCAGGAAGGAAAGGAAGTGACCTGACAAGAAGTGTCACCAGCAGGATGTGCACAGACAGGATGTGTCCTCCAAAAGCCCACAGGAAGGACAGGGAGGGACCTGACAGGAACTGTCCCCAACATAGGATGTACAGAGACAAGGAAGTGTCCCAACATCCCAAAGGAAGGACAGGAAGTGGCTGGACAGGAAATGTCCCCAGCTCAGGATGTGCAGACAGGAAGTGTCCCAACAACCCAAAGGACAGGAAGTGACTGGACAGGAAGTGTCCCCAGCTCAGGATGTGCAGAGACAAGGAGTATCCCCATAACAGCCCACAGGAAGGACAGGAAGTGGCCTGACAGGAAGTGTCCCCAAATCAGGATTTGCACACACAGGAAGAGGCCCCACAATAGTGCACAGGAGGGACAGGAAGCATCCCCAGGTCAGGATGTGCACAGGAAGTGTCCCCACAATAGTGCACAGGAAGGACAGGAAGCGTCCCCAGGTCAGGATGTGCACAGGAAGTGTCCCCACAACAGCCCACAGGAAGGACAGGAAGTGTCCCCAGCTCAGGATGTGCACAGGCAGGAAGTGACCTGACAGGAAGTGTCCCCAGCTCAGGATGTGCACAGGAAGTGTCCCCACAACAGCCCACAGGAAGGACAGGAAGCGTCCCCAGGTCAGGATGTGCACAGGAAGTGTCCCCACAACAGCCCACAGGAAGGACAGGAAGTGTCCCCAGGTCAGGATGTGCACAGACAGGAAGTGACCTGACAGGAAGTGTCCCCAGCTCAGGATGTGCACAGGAAGTGTCCCCACAATAGTGCACAGGAGGGAGAGGAAGTGTCCCCAGGTCAGGATGTGCAGACAGGAAGTGTCCCCACAATAGTGCACAGGAGGGAGAGGAAGTGTCCCCAGGTCAGGATGTGCACAGGAAGTGTCCCCACAACAGCCCACAGGAAGGACAGGAAGTGTCCCCAGGCCAGGATGTGTACAGTCAGCAAGTGACCTGACAGGAAGTGTCCCCAGCTCAGGATGTGAGACAGGAAGTGTCCCCACAATAGCCCACAGGAGGGACAGGAAGTATCTCCAGGTCAGGATGTGCACAGGAAGTGTCCCCACAACAGCCCACAGGAAGGACAGGAAGTGTCCCCAGGTCAGGATGTTCAGACAGGAAGTGTCCCCACAACAGCCCACAGGAAGGACAGGAAGTGTCCCCAGGTCAGGATGTGCACAGACAGGAAGTGACCTGACAGGAAGTGTCCCCAGCTCAGGATGTGCACAGGAAGTGTCCCAACAACCAATAGTGCACAGGAGGGGACAGGAAGTGTCCCCAGGTCAGGATGTGCACAGGAAGTGTCCCCATGTGCAGTGCACAGGAGGGAGAGGAAGTGTCCCCAGGTCAGGATGTGCACAGGAAGTGTCCCCACAACAGCCCACAGGAAGGACAGGAAGTGTCCCCAGGCCAGGATGTGTACAGTCAGCAAGTGACCTGACAGGAAGTGTCCCCAGCTCAGGATGTGCACAGGAAGTGTCCCCACAATAGTGCACAGGAGGGACAGGAAGTATCTCCAGGTCAGGATGTGCACAGGAAGTGTCCCCACAACAGCCCACAGGAAGGACAGGAAGTGTCCCCAGGTCAGGATGTTCAGACAGGAAGTGTCCCACAACAGCCCACAGGAAGGACAGGAAGTGTCCCCAGGTCAGGATGTGCACAGACAGGAAGTGACCTGACAGGAAGTGTCCCCCCAGGATGTGCTCAGGATGTCCCCACAGTGCACAGGAGGGACAACAGTGTCCCCAGGTCAGGATGTGCACAGGAAGTGTCCCCACAACAGCCCACAGGAAGGACAGGAAGTGTCCCCAGCTCAGGATGTGCACAGGCAGGAAGTGACCTGACAGGAAGTGTCCCCAGGTCAGGATGTGCACAGGAAGTGTCCCCACAACAGCCCACAGGAAGGACAGGAAGTGTCCCCAGGTCAGGATGTGCACAGACAGTGAAGTGACCAGGAAGGACAGGAAGTGTCCCCAGGTCAGGACAGTCACAGACAGGACCTGACAGGAAGTGTCCCCAGGTCAGGATGTGCACAGGAAGTGTCCCCACAAAGTGACAGGAGGAGGAAGTGTCCCCAGGTCAGGATGTGCACAGGAAGTGTCCCCACAATAGTGCACAGGAGGGAGAGGAAGTGTCCCCAGGTCAGGATGTGCACAGGAAGTGTCCCCACAACAGCCCACAGGAAGGACAGGAAGTGTCCCCAGGCCAGGATGTGTACAGACAGCAAGTGACCTGACAGGAAGTGTCCCCAGCTCAGGATGTGCACAGGAAGTGTCCCCACAATAGTGCACAGGAGGGACAGGAAGCATCCCCAGGTCAGGATGTGCACAGGAAGTGTCCCCACAACAGCCCACAGGAAGGACAGGAAGTGTCCCCAGGTCAGGATGTGCACAGACAGGAAGTGACCTGACAGGAAGTGTCCCCAGCTCAGGATGTGCACAGGAAGTGTCCCCACAATAGTGCACAGGAGGGACAGGAAGTGTCCCCAGGTCAGGATGTGCACAGGAAGTGTCCCCACAACAGCCCACAGGAAGGACAGGAAGTGTCCCCAGGTCAGGATGTGCACAGACAGGAAGTGACCTGACAGGAAGCATCCCCAGGTCAGGATGTGCACAGGAAGTGTCCCCACAACAGCCCACAGGAAGGCAGGAAGTGTCCCCAGGTCAGGATGTTCACAGGAAGTGTCCCCACAACAGCCCACAGGAAGGACAGGAAGCATCCCCAGGTCAGGATGTGCAGACAGGAAGTGACCTGACAGGAAGTGTCCCCAGGTCAGGATGTGCACAGGAAGTGTCCCCACAACAGCCCACAGGAAGGACAGGAAGTGTCCCCAGGCCAGGATGTGCACACACAGCAAGTGAAGGACAGGAAGTGTCCCCAGCTCAGGATGTGTACAGACAGGAAGTGTCCTGACAATAGTGAACAGAAAGGACAGGAAGTATCCCCAGCTCAGGATGCATCCCCAGGTCAGGAAGTGTCCCCACAACAGCCCACAGGAAGGACAGGAAGTGTCCCCAGGTCAGGATGTGCACAGACAGCAAGTGACCTGACAGGAAGTGTCCCCAGCTCAGGATGTGCACAGGAAGTGTCCCCACAATAGTGCACAGAAAGGACAGGAAGTATCCCCAGCTCAGGATGTTCAGACAGGAAGTGTCCCCACAACAGCCCACAGGAAGGACAGGAAGTGTCCCCAGGTCAGGATGTGCAGACAGGAAGTGACCTGACAGGAAGTGTCCCCAGCTCAGGATGTTCAGACAGGAAGTGTCCCCACAACAGCCCACAGGAAGGACAGGAAGTGTCCCCAGGTCAGGATGCACAGACAGGAAGTGCCCCCTAGATCCCAGAGGAAGTGCCCGACGTGCCCCCAGGTTGGCAGACCCTTCACACACCAGGTGCCGTGCTGCGCTGGCCCGTGTGGTTCCTGGCCTGGGGCGGGCCCTCCCCACACACCCACCCCACCCATCAAAAGCACCTGTGCATCTTGCTTGGAATAAATAAGAAATTTATAGGAGTGTTCCCAGGCGGGAGGACAGACAGGACGGATGGAAGGATGGATGGACGGGTGGAGCAGGCCGGCTGCGGGCCGTCCGCGGGGCACGCGTCAGAGGGGCCGGGTGTCGGGGTCGGGCTGTTCGCGGGCGCGGGCGCGGCAGGCGTACTCGTAGAGCTCCAGGTCACCCAGCGGGGACGGCGTCTCGAAGAACGGGTGCGGCGAGCGCAGGCCGCTCAGCTTCTGCTCCACAGGGCTCAGCTCCGCCTCCAACCTGCATCCCCGGAAGGAAGGGAGGGAGGATGCTGGTCAGGGGGCGGGGCTAATTGATTGGGGTGGGCGGGGCTAGGGGCTGATAGACATGAAGGTGTGGGCATGGCTAGTGAGGGTGGGTGTGGCTAGTGTGGGTGGGCAGGGTCTAGCAGGCAGTGGGTGGTGGGGTTCAGAATGAGGGTGGGGCTTGGTGGGCAGTGGGTGGGGGTCTGAGTGACAAGGGTGGGGTGAGATTGGCAGTGGGCGGAGCCTTGAGCTGGTGGGTGGGACTTGGGGCACAGAGGATGGGGCCTGAATGGAATGGGTGGAGCTTAATATGCAGTGGGTGGAGCTTAATGTGCAGTGGGTGGAGCTTAATGTGCAGTGGGTGTGGCCTAAGAGCCAGTGGGTGGTGCTTTGAGACTGATGGGAAGAGCTTGATTAGGCAGAGCTTGAGACTGGTGGGCGGGGCTTGTTGGTCTGAGATTCATGGGGGCTTGACAGTTGGACTTGCTGTGCTGTGGGTGTGGGTAGTCAGGGGGATGGAATGGGTGGGGCTGGGTGGGCAGAGGGTGGGGTCAGCCAGTGTGAGTGGAGACTGGTGGGACTTGCTGCTGCTGTGGGTGGGGGGGAGGGTATGGATCACAGGGTGGGGTCAGGGTGGGACTTGCCTGTGGGTGACACTCTAGATCAGGGGCAGAGCCTGACTGGCAGCCTTGAGACTGATGGGAAGAGCTTGATTGGCAGTGGGCAGAGGAGACTGGTGGGTGGGTCTTGTTGGTCTGAGGGTGGGGTGTGAATGTAATGGGTGGGGCTGGGTGGACAGAGGGTGGGTCTGAGTGTAAATGGTGGGACTTGCTGTGCTGTGGGTGGGAGCCAGTGGGCAGAGCCTTCAAAGCTATGGGCTGAGCATGATTGGCAGTGGGTGCCAGTGGGTTGACTGATGGGAAGAGCTTGAAGCTGGGACTGGTGGGGGC
Organism: Orientallactaga sibirica; assembly: GCA_036365145.1. Taxonomy (NCBI): domain Eukaryota; kingdom Metazoa; phylum Chordata; class Mammalia; order Rodentia; family Dipodidae; genus Orientallactaga; species Orientallactaga sibirica. The sequence goes on from JAEOAD010000937.1 coordinate 42,001, forward strand.
AGGGCTTCCTGGTTGGAGGGTGGGGTCTGAGCAGAATGGGCAGAGCTTGACTGGCAAGGGTGGGTCATTGAGACAGATGGGGAGAGCTTGACAGGCATGGGGTGGGTGTGGGTGAGTGTAAAGGGTGGGACTTGCTGTGCTGTGGGTGTGGACTATAGATCAGTGGGCAGAGCCTTGACAGCTATGGGTGAAGACTGAGGCAGTGGGTGGAGCTTCATGTGTGGTGGGTGGAGCCTGTATTCAGTGGGTGGAGCTTCATGTGTGGTGGGTGGGGCCTGGGAGGGTGGGCGGGGTCTGAAGGGAATGGGTGGTGCTTGGAGGGCTGAGTGGCGTCCATAAGCCAGTGGGAGGGTCCTTGAGGCAGATGGAAAGAGCTTGACAGGCAGTGGGTGGGGCTTGAGTGTGATAGGCAGGGACTGAGCCAGTGGGTGAGGCCTGGAGTCCAGTGGGCGGGGCTTGGCAGGTAGTGGGTGGGGTGTGAGTCGAGTGGGCGGGGCTTAGCTGACAGTGGGTGGAGCTTTGACACTGGTAGAAGGAGCTTGATTGGCAGTGGGCAGGGTCCATGAGTCCCACAGGTAGGGGCTGTCTGTGGGTGGAGCCTGGAGGCAGGTGGGCGTGGCTTGGCGGCAGAGGGCGGGGCCTGAATGGAAAGGGTGGGGCTGGGCAGTGAGTGACTAGACCAATGGAGAGCTGGGGATGAGACCCTGTGGGCAGTGGGTGAGGACTTGACACTGATGCACAGGGCTTGGCTGGCAGTGGGAGGAGCTAAATGTTCTGTGGGCGGGGCCTATGAGCAAGTGGGCGGGACCTACGAGTAGGTGGGCGGGGCCTTGGGACTTGTGGGCAGGGTCTGGTTCAGATGGGCGGGGCTTGGTGTACTGTGGGTGTGGGGTGAGAGCTACTGGGCTAATCCTTGAGACTAAGGAATGGGGCTTGACTGGCAAGGGGAGGAGCTTAGTGCTCTGTGGGTGGGGCCTGTTAGCAAGTGGGCGGAGCCTTGGGACTTATGGGCGGGGCTTTAGCAGGGTCTGACTGACATGGGCGGGGCTTGGTGAGCTTGGATGGGGTGAGAGCTATTGGGCTAGTCCTTGAGATTAATGAATGAGGCTTGACTGGCAAGGGGAGGAGCTTAGGGCTCTGTGGGCGGGGCCTATGAGCAGGTGGGAAGAGCCTGAGGACTTGTGGGCGGGTCTTGGACAGGGACTGACTGAAATGGGCGGGGCTTGGTGTGCTGTGGAGGGGGTGAGAGCTACTGGGCTAGTCCTTGAGACTAATGAATGGGGCTTGACTGGCAAGGGGAGGAGCTTAGTGATATGTGGATGGGGCCTGTTAGCAAGTGGGTGTTACCTTGAGAATTGTGGGCGGGGCTTGGGCAGGGTTTGACTGAAATGGGCGGGGCTTGGTGTGCTGTGGACAGGCTGTATGAGCTACTGGGCTAGTCCTTGACACTAAGGAATGGGGCTTGACTGGCAGTGGGAGGAGCCAAGTGTTATGTGGGCGGGGCCTATGAGCAAGTGGGCAGGACCTATGAGCAGGTGGGTGAGAGCTATTGGGCTAATCCTTGAGACTAATGGGGCTTGACTGGCAGTGGGAGGAGCTACATGTTTGGTGAGCAGGGCCTGTTAGCAAGTAGGTGGAGCCTTGGGACTTGTGGGCGGGGCTTGGGAGGGTCTGACTCAACTGGGCGGGGCTTGATGTGCTGTAGGGGTGTGAGAGCTATTGGCTAGTCCTTGAGACTAATGGGGCTTGGCTGGCAGTGGGTGGAGCTATGTGTTCTGTGGGCGGGGCCTGTTAGCAAGTGGGTGGAGCCTTGAGCATTGTGGGCGGGGCTTGGGCAGGGCCTGACTGAAATGGGTGTGGCTTGGTGTGCTATAGAGGTGTGAGAGCTATTGGCTAGTCCTTGAGACTAATGGGGCTTGGCTGGCAGTGGGTGGAGCTTAGTGCTTGGTGGGCGGGGCCTGTTAGCAAGTGGGTGGAGCCTTGAGACTTGTGGGCGGGGCTTGGGCAGGGTCTGCCTGAAATGGGCGGGGCTTGGTGTGCTGTGGGTGGGGTAAGAGCTACTGGGCTGAATGGTCCTGGGTGAGACTCCTACTGGTGGGGCTTGATTGACACTGGGCTGGAGCCTGATTTGGGCGGGGCTTGGGCTTGGGCATCTGAAATGGGTGTGGCTTGGTGTGCTGTGGAGGGGGTGTGAGCTACTGGCTAGTCCTTGAGACTCCTGAGTGGGGCTTGATTGACACTGGGCAGGGCCTATGAGCATCATGGGTGTCGTGGGCGGGGCTTGTAGTGCTGAGGGTGGGGCTTCAAGAGTGAAGGGTGAGGCTTCAATATGTTGGGTGTGGCCACAAGGCCAAGTATAGCACATGTGGCTTCCAGAACATTCCAGGAAGCTTTCTGGGGGGTGGGTTGTGTTGGCTCTGCTTGGACCCTGTCCTCCCCATGGCCACTGTCCCTCTCTCACCCGTCGTCCCAGGGCTCGCCCGCGGCCTCCTCAGCCACCAGGATGTCGTACTCCTCGGCGGCATAGCGCTCCCAGTCCGACAGCTCCGCGCCCTCCCCATCACTCTCCTGCGTGGGGGGGAGATGGGAGGGGATGCTGTGGATGTCACACATGGGGGAGGGGCGGCCTCGGTGACATCACATGGGGAGGGGGGCCTGGGGGATGCCATGCAGTGAAGGCAGGGGTGGCAATGGTGTCACATGGTGGGGGAGGGGTGGTGTTGGTGCTGTCACACATGGGGGGAGGGGATCATTGATGACATCACATGCAGTGAGGGGAGGGGTGTCCTTGATGACATCACATGGGGAGGGGGGCCTGGAGGATGCCATGTGGTGAAGGCAGGGATGGCAATGGCATCACACTGGGGGATGTCAGGTGTGGGTGGGTGGTGTTGGTGATGTCACACAGGTGGGGGAGGGGCATCCTTGATGACATCACATGTCCTGGAGGATGACATGGCAATGGTGTCACAGGGTGGGGGTCAGGTGGGGGGGGTGGTGTTGGTGATGTCACAGGTGGGGAGGGGCATCCTTGATGACATCACATGGGGAGGGGGGCCTGGAGGATGCCATGTGGTGAAGGCAGGGATGGCAATGGTGTCACAGGGTGGGGGATGTCAGGTGGGGGGGGTGGTGTTGGTGATGTCACAGGTGGGGGAGGGGCATCCTTGATGACATCACATGGGGAGGGGTGCCTGGAGGATGCCATGCAGTGAAGGCAGGGGTGGCAATGGTGTCACAGGGTGGGGATGTCAGGTGGGGGAGGGGTGGTGTTGGTGATGTCACAGGTGGGGGAGGGGAGTCCTTGATGACATCACATGGGGAGGGGGGCCTGGAGGATGCCATGCTGTGAAGGCAGGGGTGGCAATGGTGTCACATGGTGGGGATGTCAGGTGGGGAGGGGTGTGTTGGTGATGTCACACATGGGGGGGAGCATCATTGATGTTATGACATCACATGGAGGGGAGAAGGCAGGGCTCTGGGTGATGTTGAGCAGGAGTGATGTCACTCACATTATGTGGGGAGGGGCTGATGATGCCATGTGGGGGTGACATTGATCACATGGGGAGGGGAGGTGAAAGATCAGTGTTGTGTGGGGATGGGCTGATGATGCTGTGTGGGGAGGGGTGGTGACATTGTGGGGGAGGGGAGGTGCTGACATCCATGACAATGTGGAGGGACTGATGATGCTGTGTGGGGGAAGGGTGGTGACATTGTGGGGAGGGGAGGACGAGGGACCATGTGGAGGGAGGGACTGATGATGCTCACTTGGGGAGGGTGGTGACATTGTCCATGACATCCATGACCATGGAGGGACTGATGATGCTGTGTGGGGAGGGGGGGTGACATTGTGGTGATGCCAACATCCATGACAATGTGGAGGGACTGATGATGCTGTGTGGGGAGGGGTGATGTGACATTGTGGGGAGGGGACCATCACCATGTGGAGGAGGGAGATGATGCTGTGTGGGGAACATCAGGGGAGGTGACATCCATCTTGGAGGGGGGACTGATGGTGCTGTGTGGGGAGGGTGGTGACATTGTGGGGAGGGGAGGTGCCGACATGACATGGAGGGGATGATGGGGTGTGGGGAGGGTGGTGACTTGGGGGGGGAGGTGCCAACATCCATGACAATGTGGAGGAGGGGCTGATGATGATGGGGATGGGTGGTGACATTTGTGGGGAGGGGAGCTGACATCCATGACAACATGGAGGGGCTGATGATGGTGTGTGGGGGAGGGGTGGTGACATTGTGGGGAGTGAGGTGTCACATCCATGGGGAGGGACTGATGATGGTGTGTGGGGTGACACTAATGACATCATGGGGAGGGGAGGTGATGCATTGTGTGGGGGGGAGGGGATGGTGGGCGCATGTCAATGGCCTCTTGGGGGAGGGGAGATGCTGACATCAGTGACATGTGGAGGGACTGATGATGATGCTGGGTGGGGTGACACTGATGCCAACGTGGGGGGGGGTGCTGACATTGATGATGCCATGTGGGGAGGGACTGATGGTGATGATGCTGTGTGGGGAGGGGCAGCATTGAGGACCTTGTGGGGGGAGGGGAGGTGCCAATGTGAATGACACCATTTTGGGGGGACTGATGCTGTGTGGGGAGGGTGGTGACATCATGGGGAGGGGCGATGCCATTGGCCTCTTGGGGGAGGGGAGGTGCTGACATCAATGACATGTGGAGGGAGGGATGATGATGCTGTGTGGGGGTGATACTGATGACATCATGGGGAAGGGAGGTGCTGACATCAGTGATGTCATGTGGGGGAGGGACTGATGGTGATGCTGTGTGGGGGAGGGGCAGCACTGAGGACCTTGTGGGGGAGGGGAGGTGCCAACTTCAATGTCATGTGGGGGAGGGACTGATGGTGATGATGCTGTGGGGGGGAGGGGCAGCATTGAGGACCTTGTGGGGGAGGGGAGGTGCCAAAACCAATGACATTGGGTGGGGGGAGGGGAGAGACTAATGTAGGTGACACCATGTGGGGAGGGCTACTATTGATGTCAGAGACCCACCCTCCCCCTCCCCCGTCACTCCCCCTCCCTCATCAGTCCCCCTCCCCCCGCCGCTGACCCTGAGCGTGGCGGCCTGCTCCCTCTGCTCGCGGTCCAGGTACTTCTCCACGTTGAAGAACGTGTCAAAGAAGACGTCGGCCATCTTGCAGCGCTTCAGGTCCTGCAGCGTGATCTTGCCTGGCGGGATGGCGGGGAAACGTGCGGGTGGGCAGTGAGGCTGCCCGAAGGTGCTCCCTGCTCCCCAAAACCTGGTGCTCCCAGGACGTGTCCTCAGGAAGTGTCCCCACCCTAGGAGGTGCTCCCAGAAGTGGTGCTCTCACAGGAAGTACACCCCAAAGTGACCCCACCCCAGGAGGTGCTCCCAGGAAGTGTCTCCACCCCAAGGAGGTGCTCCCAGGAGTGGTTCTCTCACAGGAAGTACACCCCAAAGTGACCCCACCCCAGGAGGAAGTGTCCTCCCCAAAGGAAGTATTCCAGGAAGTTCCCCCAAAGAGCTGCTCCCAAATGGGGTGCTCCTGACATCCCAGGAAGAGGGAAGTGCAAGGAGGTGCTCCCAGAAGTGGGACATCACAGGAAGTGCACCCCAAAGAAGTGAGGAGGGCTCCCAGGAAGAGTCCTCCACCAGAGTGCTCCCAAAAGGAGTGCTCCCCGGAGGAAGCATGTCCCCAGGAAGTTCCCCCCAAAGAGCTGCTCCCAAATGGGTTGTTCCCTGGACATGGAAACCAAGGAAGGGGCTCCCAGGAAGTGTCCCCACCTCAGTGCCCCAGAAGTGGTGTGACCCCAAGGAAGTGACCCCACCCCAGGAGGTGCTCCCAGGAAGTGTCCTCCAGCAGGGTGCTCCCAAAAGGGGTGCTCCCTGGAGGAAGTATGTCCCCAGGAAGTTCCCCCCAAAGAGCTGCTCCCAAATGGGGTGCTCCCTGGACATGGAAGCCAAGGAAGGGGCTCCCAGGAAGTGTCCCCACCCCAAGGAGGTGCTCCCAGAAGTGGTGCTCTCACAGGAAGTACACCCCAAAGAAGTGACCCCACCCCAGGAGGTGCTCCCAGGAAGAGTCCTCCACCAGAGTGCTCCCAAAAGGAGTGCTCCCTGGAGGAAGCATGTCCCCAGGAAGTTCCCCCCAAAGAGCTGCTCCCAAATGGGGTGCTCCCTGGACATGGAAACCAAGGAAGGGGCTCCCAGGAAGTGTCCCCACCCCAAAGAGGTGCTCCCAGAAGTGGTGCTCTTACAGGAAGTACACCCCAAGGAAGTGACCCCACCCAGGAGATACTCCCAGGAAGTGTCCTCCAGCAGGGTGCTCCCAAAAGGGGTGCTCCCTGGAGGAAGTATGTCCCCAGGAAGTTCCCCCCAAAGAGCTGCTCCCAAATGGGGTGCTCCCTGGACATGGAAGCCAAGGAAGGGGCTCCCAGGAAGTGTCCCCACCCCAAGGAGGTGCTCCCAGAAGTGCTCTCACAGGAAGCACACCCCAAAGAAGTGACCCCACCCCAGGAGATACTCCCAGGAAGTGTCCTCCAACAGGGTGCTCCCAAAAGGGGTGCTCCCTGGAGGAAGTAGGTCCCAGGAAGTTCCCCCCAAAGAGCTGCACCCAAAGGACATGGAAACCAAGGAAGGGCTCCCAGGAAGTTCCCCCAAAGAGGTGCTCCCAAATGGTGCTGCAGGAAGTACACCCCAAGGAAGTGACCCCACCCCAGGAGATACTCCCAGGAAGTGTCCTCCAGCAGGGTGCTCCCAGAAGGAGGGCTCCCCGGAGGAAGCATGTCCCCAGGAAGTTCCCCCCAAAGAGCTGCTCCCAAATGGGTTGTTCCCTGGACATGGAAACCAAGGAAGGGGCTCCCAGGAAGTGTCCCCACCTCAAGGAGGAGATGGTGCCCAGGAAGTACACTCAAGGAAGTGACCCCAGCAGGGTGCTCCCAGGAAGTGTCCTCCAGCAGGGTGCTCCCAAAAGGGGTGCTCCCTGGAGGAAGAAGGTCCCCAGGAAGTTCCCCCCAAAGAGCTGCTCCCAAATGGGGTGCTCCCTGGACATGGAAACCAAGGAAGGGGCTCCCAGGAAGTGTCCCCACCCCAAGGAGGTGCTCCCAGAAGTGGTGCTCTCACAGGAAGTACACCCCAAGGAAGTGACCCCACCCCAGGAGATAATCCCAGGAAGTGTCCTCCAGCAGGGTGCTCCCAAAAGGGGTGCTCCCTGGAGAAAGTAGGTCCCCAGGAAGTTCCCCCCAAAGAGCTGCTCCCAAATGGGGTGCTCCCTGGACATGGAAGCCAAGGAAGGGACTCCCAGGAAGTGTCCCCTAGGATGGTGCTCCCAAAGGGGTGCTCTCAGGAGGAAGTATATTGCTAGGAAGTTTCCCAAGGAGGTGCTCCCAAAGGGGGTGCTCCCTGGACATGTAGGCCAAGGAAGGGGGCTCCCAGAAAGTACCTTCCCAGGAAGTAGCCCCACCCCAGGGAGGTGCTCCCAAAAGCAGTGCTCCCTGCAGGAAGTATGTCCCCAAGAATTTCTCCCCAAGTAGGTGCTCCAAAAGAGGGTGCTCCCTAGACAACAGGCCCAGGAAGGGGGCCCCCAGGAAGTACATCCCCAAGAAGTGTTCCCCAGGATGGTCCTCCCAAAATGGTTGCTCCCAGGAGGAAGTATATCACCAGGAAGTGTCCCTCATGATGATGCTCCCAAAAGGGGGTGCTCCCTGGATATATAAGCCAAGGAAGGGGGCTCCCAGGAAGTACACCCCCAGGAATTGTCCCCCCCCAGAGTGGTGCTCCCAAAAGCAGTGCCCCCAGAAGTTGTAGGCCAAGACAGGGTGCTCCCAGGAAATACTTCCCCAGGAAGGACAGGTGCTCCCCATGGAGTGCCTCTCAGGAAGTGCACACTCAGGAGTGCTCCTCACAAGGTGCTCCCCCACTGGAGGTGTTCTCCCAGGAAGCACTGCCCCAGGAAGGGTGTGAGCATCCTTGCATCCAGGAAAGAAGGGTGTTCCCAGCCCTGTGCCTCCCAGGAAGTACTTCCCCAGGAAGGGAACCTGCTCCTCTGGAGGAGCCCTCAGGAAGTGCACAACCAGGAGTGCTCCTAACAAGGTGCTCCATCCTGGACAGTATCCCTGGAAGTGTCCCCAGCACTGTGCCTCCCAGGAAGTACTCTCCCAGGCAGGAAGTGTGCTACCCAAGGTGCAGGTCCCAGGAAGGAAGTGTGCTCCCAACACTATGATCCCAGGAAGTGTCCTCCCAGCACCAGGAATTACCTCCCCCAAGCAGGAAGTGTGCTCCCCAAGGTGCAGCTCCCAGGAAATAAGTGTGCTCCCAGCCCTGTGCTCCAGGAAGTGTCCTCCCAGCCCCAGGAAGTACCTCTTCCGGTCAGGAAATGTGCTCCCCAAGGTGCAGCTCCCAGGAAGGAAGTCTGCTCCCAGCACTGTGTCCCCAGGAAGTACCTCCCCCAGGCAGGAAGTGTGCTCCCCAAGGTGTAGCTCTCAGGAAGTGTCCTCCCAGTCCCAGGAAGTACCTCCCCCAGGTAGGAAATGTGCTACCCAAGGAGCAGCTCTCAGGAAGGAAGTGTGCTCCCAACACTATGATCCCAGGAAGTAGCTCCCCCAGGCAGGAAGTGTGCTCCCAGCACTGTGCTCCCAGGAAGTGTCCTCCCAGCCCCAGGAAGTACCTCCCCCAGGCAGGAACTGTGCTCCCCAAGGTTCAGCTCTCAGGAAGTGTGCTCCCAGCATTGTACTCCCAGGAAGTGTCCTCCCAGCCCCAGGAAGTACCTCCCCCAGGAAGTGTGCTCCTCAAGGTACAGCTCTCAGGAAGGAAGTGTCCTCCCAGCACTGTGCTCCCTGGAAGTGTCCTCCCCCAGGCAGGAAGTTTGCTCCCCAAGGTGCAGCTCCAAGGAAGGAAGTGTGCTCCCAGCACTGTGCTCCCTGGAAGTGTCCTCCCACCCCAGGAAGTACCTCCCCCAGGCAGGAAGTGTGCTCCCCAAGGTGCAGCTCCAAGGAAGTGTGCTCCCAGGACTGTGCTCCCTGGAAGTGTCCTCCCACCCCAGGAAGTACTTCCCCAGGAAGGAAGTGTGCTCCCCAAGGTGCAGCTCCCAGAAAGGAAGTGTGCTCCCAGCACTGTGCTCCCAGGAAGTGTCCTCCCAGCCCCAGGAAGTACCTCCCCAGGCAGGAAGTGTGCTCCCCAAGGTGCAGTTCCCAGGAAATAAGTGTGCTCCCAGCACTGTGCTCCCAGGAAGTGTCCTCCCAGCCCCAGGAAGTGCTCCCCCAGGCAGGAAGTGTGCTCCCAAGGCACAGCTCTCAGGAAGTGCACACACACAGTGCTCCCAGCAAGGTGCTCCCAGGAAGTACTTCCCCCAGGCAGGAAGGAAGTGTGCTCCCCAGGGAGCATCTCAGTAACTGCAGCCAGGAAGTACTTCCCCCAGGCAGGAAGGAAGCATGCTCCCCATGGAGGGCTGCTGTCAGGCAGCACACACTCAGGAGTGCTCCCAGTGAGGTGCTCACCCTCTTGGTGAATGGAGGGGTGTGAGGTGCTCCCAGGGGATGTGCTCCCCTCCCTGTTCCCGCCCCCCCCCAGGTGGGCAGAGACCTGGGCAGCGGGGCTTGACGAGGTCGAGCATCTGGCAGAGGCAGTCGCGGAAGGGCAGCGGCTCGACGGCCATGGCGTCCAGGCGGCGGCTCTGCTCCTCGTAGAAGTGCTCCAGCTCGAACATGGACAGCGCGCCGTCCCCGTCCAGGTCCATGCACCGGAACCAGTACTCGATGCTGCGCGTGCGAGACACGGCGGCCCAGAAATGCGGGCATGGAGTGAAGGGGTGCTCCCAGAGGGTGCTCCTCCCCAGGGGTCCTCCCCAGAAGGTGGCCCAAAAGGGAGACTGTGCTCCAAGGAGGGTGCTGTGAGCAGGGTGCTGCCTGGATGGCAAGGTGCTGCCTGGAGTGCTCCTGGAGGGGAGTTGGGATCCTCCCCAGATGGTGGCCCAAAGGGACAGTGTGTTCCTGGGGAGTACTGTGAGCAGGGTACTTCTGGGATGGAACTCTAAAAAAGGGAGGGTGCTCCCTGGAGGGTGCTGTGAGCAGGGTGCTCCTGGGAGGGGTGAGTGAGTGCTCCCCGGAGGGTGATCCCACCAGAGAATGCTCCCATGGATGGTGACCCAAAGTGACAGTGTGGTCTCAAGAGGGTGCTACAAATGGGGTGCTCTCAGGATGGAACCCTGAGAAAGGGAGGGTGCTCCTGAGGGTGCTGTGAGCTTGGTGCTCCAAGGAGGGTGCTGTGTGCAGGGTGCTCCCAGGACAGTGCTGTGTGCAGAGTACTCCCAAGACAGCTCTGCAAAGGTGCTCCAAGGTGGGTGCTGGGAACAGGGTGCTCCTGAGGGTGCTGTGAGCTTGGTGCTGTGTGCACAGGGAGTGTGTGTACAGGTCCGGAGGTCCTGTGCACAGCATGCTGTGATCTTGGTGCTCTGGGGAGGGTGCTGCATGCACAGGGAATGTGTGTGTACTGGTATGGGGTACTGTGCACAGGGTGCTGTGATCTTGGTGCTCTGGGGAGGGTGCTGTGTGTGCACAGGGAATGTGTGTACAGGTCTGGGGTACTGTGCACAGGGTGCTGTGAGCTTGGTGCTCTGGGGAGGGTGCTGTGTGCACACAGGGAATGTCTTTGTATGGGTCTGGGGGTACTGTGCACAGGGTGCTGTGCGGTGGGTGCCGGGTACCTGGTGTGTGTCTTCTTGTCCTCCTCAGAGATGAGGAACCACACGAAGTCAGCATAGCTCATCTTGCCGCCCTTCTGCACCTTGCGGCCCCTGTGTGGGGGGAGGGGAAGCAGAGGGATGGACAGACAGACAGGATGGGGTCAGGCACCATCATGCAGTAGGGGGGCTTTGCCTGGAGGAACACATTGGGGGCAGGGCATCTTGTTGATTGACAGCCCCATCTTTGCTGGGTGATTGACAGCTAGGGGGTGGGACACCATGTTGATGGACAGCCCCAGCAGCAACCCACAGGGATGACTGGGTGGGGTGTGAAGTTGATGGACAGCTAGGAGGCGGGGCAGCATGTTGATTGACAGCCCCATCTTTGATGGGTGTGTGAGGGGGAAACCTGTTAGTGAGGACTACACAGGAAGTGGGAGGGGAATGTCAATGATTGACAGCTAGGGGCTGGGGCAGCATATTGACTGGCCTATCAGGAAGGAGCACAAGGGGGGATGGGTGGGGCATATCATTGATTGACAGCTAAGGGGTGGGGCACCATGTTGACTGGCCTGTCAGGGAGGAGTTAGTGGGGGAGTGGGTGGGGTGTGAAATTGATGGACAGCTAGGGGGTGGGGCAGCATGTTGATTGACAGCCCCATCTTTGCAGGGTGTGTGAGGGGAAACCTGTTAGGGAGGACTACACAGGAAGTGGGAGGGGACTGTCACTGATTGACAGCTAGGGGCTGGGGCAGCATGTTGACTGGCCTATCAGGAAGGAGCACAAGGGGGAGTGGGTGTGGTGTATCACTGATTGACAGCTAGGGGGCAGGGCACTGTTGATGGACAGCCCCAACAGCCACCCACAGGGATGAGTGGGTGGGGTGTGAAGTTGATGGACAGCTAGGGGGTGGGACAACATGTTGATTGACAGCCCCATCTTTGCTGGGTGTGTGAGGGGGAAACCTGTTAATGAGGACTACACAGGAAGTGGGAGGGGAATGACATTGATTGACAGCTAGGGGCTGGGGCAGCATGTTGACTGGCCTATCAGGAAGCAGCACAAGGGGGAGTGGGTGGAGTGTATCACTGATTGACAGCTAGGGGTGGGGCAGCATGTTGACTGACAGCCCCAGCCCAAATTGGGAGAAGACCCAATTTGGGGAAACCCATTAGGGACCCACCTGCTGGTGTGCAGGGCTGTATGTTGACTGACAGCCAATGGTGGGCGGGAACTTATGCTGATTGACAGCCATGAGTGGGCGGGACTTGACATTGACTGACAGCACTTCAGCCCTTTGCCCTGACTCACCGTGTCACGGCCCCAGAGAAGATCCTGTCAATCATCCTGGTGGAGATGGCTGCAGGGGAGGGGGCAGAAGGTGAGGGTCCGTGAGCCCAAATTGGGAGAAGCACCTGCTTTGGGGTGGAGGGTGGGGACCCACCTGCTGGTGGCGCAGGGCTGTGGTTGACTGACAGCCAATGGTGGGCGGAACTTATGCTGATTGACAGCCATGGGTGGTGTCGGCTCCCAGAACTTGACAGATGATTGAAGTGCACTTGAGAAGAACTCGGTCAGCTGGTTGATGTCCGGCTCCTCCTCCAGCAGTGCCAATCATCCTGGAAACAGATGGCTTGTGGGGAGGGGCAGGAGGGGAGGGACTGAGCACCCCAGCACCCAGCACCAACACACAACCATGGGGACTTAGCTACCAGCACTGTTGCCAGGCGTTGGGGAGTACTGAGCCCACAACCAACTCTTCCACACAGGGGAGTACTCAGCTACACAGATCTGAGCCTGCAGTAGAGTACTAAGCCCCACAGTACACAGGGGAGTACCTAGCTACCCTGATCTGTCACCAGCAGAGTACCAAGCCCCACAGTACACAGGAGAGTACCTAGCTACCCTGATCTGTGTCACCAGCAGAGTACTAAACCCCATGGTACACAGGGGAGTACCTAGCTACCCTGATCTATCACCAGCAGAGTACTAAGCACCCAGCACCAACACACAACCATGGGGACTTAGCTACCAGCACTGTTGCCAGGCGTTGGGGAGTACTGAGCCCAGAACCAGCTTTTCCACACAGGGGAGTACTCAGCTACACAGATCTGAGCCTGCAGCAGAGTACTAAGCCCCACAGTACACAGGGGAGTACCTAGCTACCCTGATCTGTGTCACCAGCAGAGTACTAAACCCCATGGTACACAGGGGAGTACCTAGCTACCCTGAAATCTGTGTCACCAGCAGAGTACTAAGCCCCACAGTACACAGGGAAGTACCTAGCTACCCTGATCTGTGTCACCAGCAGATTACTAAGCCCCACAGCACACAGGGGAGTACCTGGCTCCCCAATTGTGTGTTGTCAGCAGAGCACTAAGCTCCTCAGCAGACAGGGGAGTACTCAGCTACCCAGATCTGAGTCACAGAGTACTAACTCCCCCAAGACACATGGGAGTACCTAGCTATGCTGACCTGTGTCACCAGCAGACAGTACTAAGCCCCACAACACAGGGGAGCACCTAGCTACCCAATTGTGTGTTGTCAGCAGAGCACTAAGCACCTCAGCACACAGGAGTACCTAGCTACCCTGACCTGTGTCACCAGCAGAGTACTAAGCCCCACAACATACAGGGGAGTACCTAGCTAAACAGATCTGGGCCATCAGCAGAATACTAAGTCCCCCAAGACACACGGGAGTACCTAGCTACCCTGACCTGTGCTGCCAGCAGAGAGTACTAAGCCCCAAAGTACACATGGAAGTACCTGGCTACCCAATTGTGTGTTGTCAGCAGAACACTAAGCTCCTCAGCAGACAGGGGAGTACTCAGCTATCCAGATCTGAGCCATCAGCAGAGTACTAAGCCCCCAAGACACATGGGAGTACCTAGCTATGCTGACCTGTCACTAGCAGACAGTACTAAGCTCCACAACACAGGGGAGCACCTAGCTACCCAGATCTGGGCCATCAGCAGAGTACTAAGTCCCCGAAGACACACAGGAGTACCTAGCTACCCTGACCTGTGCTGCCAGTAGAGTACTAAGCCCCAATGTACACATGGAAGTACCTAGCTACCCAATTGTGTGTTGTCAGCAGAACACTAAGCTCCTCAGCAGACAGGAGTACTCAGCTATCCAGATCTGAGCCATCAGCAGAGTACTAAGTCCCCAAGACACATGGGAGTACCTAGCTATGCTGACCTGTCACCAGCAGACAGTACTAAGCTCCACAACATACAGGGGAGCACCTAGCTACCCAATTGTGTGTTGTCAGCAGAGCACTAAGCAACTCAGCACACAGGGGAGTACCTAGCTCCTGACCTGTGTCACCAGCAGAGTACTAAGCCCCACAGTACACAGGGGAGTACCAAGCTCCCCAGCACCCTGGGGCCTCACCCACCTGCAGGAAGGTGCTTTTCCGCAGCTCGGCACAGGTGATGCGTCCCGACCAGGACCTGTTCACGGTGTAGAAGATCCTCTGGATGACCTGTGGGGGGAGGGAGTGGGAGCGGGGAGGGGGGAGGAGGAGGAGGAGGCGCCGCCGCCGCCACCACCATCAGACATGGTGACAGCAACCCTCCCGCTCCTCCCCCGCCCCGTGAACACCCCCACCTGGCTGTGAGTGACTCACTCCCTCGCCCGCCTCCCCCCGGGGGATTCGCACCCACGCCCCCCTCACCGTGGTGATGTACCGCGAGTGGAACTCGGATGCCTCCTTCAGGAAGGACAGGCCGGGGTGGGTGTTGACCACATCCTGGATGGAGAGACAGACCAACAGACAGATGGACAGATGCCACCGCAAGGGACGGGGGCCCAGGCCGATCATGTTGTCACGGTGCCCGCTCACCTGCAGGAAGGGCACAAAGTCCTCCTGCACCAGGTAGTTACAGCCGGGGCTCATGAGCAGGTGCACGAACCTGGCCGCGGCGTCGTGGCACGTCTGCAGGACCCTGAAATGACACCGCGCACAGCCGGGTTTGAACTCACGGCCTGCTGGGGCAGTGGTGGACAATGTGCCTGACCCCATCAACATGTTTTGTCTCCACCCAGTCACCTGTCACTCACACCCACCTGGCCACACCCACCCTCCCCACCTGCCACTCAGGACACATCTTGGAATAGGCCCAACCCAAAGTAACCTGTCACTCAAGTCTCCAGGGTCAAGCATGACTGAGAGCCCACCCACTACCCCACCTGTCACTCAGGACTCATTCTGGCAGAGGGCCTGACTACACAGCCACCTGTCACTCAATTCTCCATGTGTCACCATGACTGAGACCCCACCCACCTCCCACTTGTCACTCAGCACCTGTCATGGCAGAGGCCCCACCCACACCCCCACCTGTCACTCATGTCCTAGGTCCACCATGACTGAGACCCTGCCCACCCTCCCCACCTGTCACTCAGCATCTGTCATGGCAGAGTCCCCTCCCACATGCCCACCTGTCACTCATATGTCCTAGGCCCACCATGACTGACACCCTCCCTCCCTCCCCACCTGTCACTCAGCACCCATCATGGCAGAGGCCCCACCCACACCCACACCTGTCACTCATATGTCCTAGGTCCACCATGACTGAGACCCTCCCTCCCTCCCCACCTGTCACTCAGCACCTGTCATGGCAGAGGCCCCACCCACACCCCACCTGTCACTCACATGTCCTACGCCCACCATGACTGACCCTCCCTCCCTCTCCACCTGTCACTCAGCACCTGTCATGGCAGAGGCCCCACCCACACCCCCACCTGTCTGTCACTCATGTCCTAGGTCTACCATGACTGAGACCCTCCCTCCCTCCCCACCTGTCACTCAGCACCTGTCATGGCAGAGGCCCCACCCACACCCCCAAATGTCACTCATATGTCCTATGCCCACCATGACTGACCCTCCCTCCCTCTCCACCTGTCACTCAGCACCCATCATGGCAGAGGCCCCACCCACACCCCACCTGTCACTCATATGTCCTATGCCCACCATGACTGAAGCCCCACCCTCCCTCTCCACCTGTCACTCAGCACCCATCATGGCAGAGGCCCCACCCACATACCCACCTGTCAGTCATATGTCCTAGGCCCACCATGACTGAGACCCTCCCTCCTTCCCCACCTGTCAGCACCTGTCATGGCAGAGGCCCCACCCACACCCCACCTGTCACTCATGTCCTAGGCCCACCATGACTGAGACCCTCCCTTCTTCCCCACCTGTCACTCAGCACCCATCATGGCAGAGGCCCCACCCACCCTCCCACCTGTCAGTCACTGGGCCAGGGCCCTGCAGGACCATGGCCCCGCCCACCCAAGTTTGACCCACCCACCTGCCCCCCTGTCAGTCAGCAGCCATCCTGGCAGATGCCCCGCCCCCACACCCTGGTCCTGCCCCCTCACCCAGAGCACTGACCCCTCCCCCTGCCCATGTTGTCCACCCTGGTCCAGTGGTCACTCACTGACTGATGGACACTGAGTGATGGACAGACTCACTTTCTCCACATGGCAACAAACTTGTGAGGCCCCGGACACTGGATGTCCCAGGTCCCATGTCCCATGACTGAGACCCTCCCTTCTTCCCCACCGTCACAAAGAACATGGCAGGGTCCCTTCCAGTAGAGCGGGCAGCCGCATGCCTGCAGGGGATAATGGACAGGACAGACCAATGGAAGGACAGGATGGACAGATGGGTGGACACGGCCCTGCCCCCACCCCCACAGGGAGGGGGACACATGGGATGGGGAGGGGACAAGGGGCAATGAGAACAGCCTCCTGTGTGATGGGATGGACAGCAGGATGCTGGGCAGGGGAGGGGCCATGGGGCGGTCAGCACTGGCCTCCCATGTGACAGGATGGACAGGGCAGACAGACAGGGAGGGGACAGGACAGGAGGGGACAGACATGGCCAGCCCCACCCATGGGATCCAGCAGGGGAGGGGAGGGGACACAGGTGGCCAGCATGGCCTCCCATGTGACAGGATGGACAGGGCAGACAGACAGAAGGACAGGACAGGACAGACATGGCCCCCACCCACTCCTGGGGAGGGGGAGGGGACACAGGTGGCCAGCATGGCCTCCCAGATGACAGGATGGACAGACAGGACAGGGTGGGCAGACAGATGGGGCATGCAGGATGAGGTGGGGATGCAGGGCAGTCAGCATGGCCTCCTGCACAATGGTATGGACAGATGGACATGGCTATGGGGCAGGGGTGCAGGGAATGCAGGGCAGTCAGCATGGCCTCCCGTGGGGTGAGATGGAAGGACAGACAGGCAAATGAATGGGCAGGACAGACAGGTGGACACAGCCCTCACCCCATCCCCAAAGGGAAGGGGACATGTGTGATAGGAGACACAGGGTGGTCAGCATGGCCTCCCATGTGATGGGATGGAAAGGAAAGATGGACAGAATGACAGGTGGGCAGAGTGGACAGGATGGATGGACAGATGGAAGGACAGGTGGACAGAGGGATGGACAGGATGGATGGACAGATGGACAGGGGGCCAGACTCCTGTTGGGTGGGATGGTGGGGTGGAAGGATTGAGAGATAAATGGACAGAAGGGTGGACAGATGGACACAGCCCTCACCCTATCCCCACAGGGAGGGGGACGTGTGTGACGGGGGATGCAGGGTGGTCAGCACAGCTTCCTGTGTGATGGGATGGATGGACAGATGGATGGGCAGGATGGACAGATGGACACAGCTCTCACCCTGTCCACACAGGGAGGGGGACATGTGTGATGGGGGATGCAGGGTGGTCAGCACAGCATCCTGTGTGATGGGATGGATGGACAGATGGATGGGCAGGATGGACAGGTGGACACAACCCTCACCCCACCCCCAAAGGGAAGGGGACACATGTGAAAGGAGACACAGGGTGGTCAGCATGGCCTCCCATGTGAGGGGATGGACAGGAAACATGGAGAGGACAGGTGGACAGAGTGGACAGGATGGATGGACAGATGGAAAAAAAGGTGGGCAGAGAGATGGACAGGATGGATGGACAGATGGAAGGACAGACAGATGGACAGGGGGCCAGACTCCTGTTGGGTGGGATGGTGGGGTGGAAGGATGGAGAGATAAATGGACAGAAGGATGGACAGATAGACACAGCTCTCACCCTGTCCCTGTAGGGAGGGGGACATGTGTGATGGGGGATGTGTGGTGGTCAGCACAGCTTCCTGTGTGATGGGATGGATAGACAGATGGATGGGCAGAAGGATGGACAGATGGACACAGCCCTCACCCTGTCCCCACAGGGAGGGGGACATGTGTGATGGAGGATGTGGGGTGGTCAGCACAGCTTCCTGTGTGATGGGATAGATGGACAGATGGATGGGCAGAAGGATGGACAGATGGACACAGCCCTCACCCTATCCCCACAGGGAAGGAGATGTGTGTGATGGGGGATGGAGGGTGGTCAGCACAGCATCCTGTGTGATGGGATGGATGGACAGATGGATGGGCAGAAGGATGGACAGATGGACACAGCCCTCACCCTGTCCACACAGGGAGGGGGACATGTGTGATGGGGGATTCAGGGTGGTCAGCACAGCATCCTGTGTGATGGGATGGATGGACAGATAGATGGGCAGAAGGATGGACAGATGGACACAGCCCTCACCCCACCCCCAAAGGGAAGGGGACACATGTGAAAGGAGACACAGGGTGGTCAGCATGGCCTCCCATGTGAGGGGATGGACAGGAAACATGGAGAGGACAGGTGGACAGAGTGGACAGGATGGATGGACAGATGGAAAAAAAGGTGGGCAGAGAGATGGACAGGATGGATGGACAGATGGAAGGACAGACAGATGGACAGGGGGCCAGACTCCTGTTGGGTGGGATGGTGGGGTGGAAGGATGGAGAGATAAATGGACAGAAGGATGGACAGATGGACACAGCCCTCACCCTATCCCCACAGGGAGGGGGACGTGTGTGATGGGGGATGTGGGGTGGTCAGCACAGCTTCCTGTGTGATGGGATAGATGGACAGGTGGATGGGCAGAAGGATGGACAGATGGACACAGCTCTCACCCTGTCCACACAGGGAGGGGGACATGTGTGATGGGGGATGCAGGGTGGTCAGCACAGCTTCCTGTGTGATGGGATGGATGGACAGATGGATGGGCAGAAGGATGGACAGATGGACACAGCCCTCACCCTATCCCCACAGGGAGGGGGACATGTGTGATGGGGGATGCAGGGCGGTCAGCACAGCATCCTGTGCGATGGGATGGATGGACAGAAGGATGGGCAGGATGGATGCAGACAGGACAGTTGGACAGGATGGATGGACAGAGGGCCGGCAGCCCCGCACCTTGGCAATGGGCCCCATGTCGTCCAGTGTGGCCCTCTCATGGGGCAGGCGTGCGAAGGCGCCCTCCACCCTGGCGACGGCGGCGTCCACGTCGAGCGGCTGCGTGTCCTGCGGGCGCCCGCGTGGGAAGTAGAAGGCCGGGATGCTCTCGCTGGACGCCGGCACACGTGCCTCCTCCTTACGCCCGTGCACCTGATGAGGGGGACAGAGGGGACATGGGCATGGATGCTGGGGCCCAGGTGAGGGACACTGGGGACCAGGTGAGGGACTGGACAACAGGGGACCAGGTGGTGGACATGGGGTGATCAGATGGACACTAGGAAACAGGTGAGGGATGTGACAGTGGAGGACCATGTGATGGACACCAGTCTAGGTGATGGACACTGGTGTTCACATGATGGAACATAGTGTCCACGTGATTGACACTGGGGGACCAGGTGATGGATGGGACAGTGGATTCCATGTGGTGGACACTGGGGACTAGGTAATGGCACTGGTGTCCACACTGGTGTCCAGGTAATGGAACATGGGCCCAGGTGGTGGACACTGGGTAACCAGGTGGTGGATGGGACAGTGGAAGGCCAGGCAATAGACACTGGGGAACAGGTGAAGGACATGGGTCCAGGTGAGGGATTGGACAGCAGAGGACCAGGTGGACACAGGACCAGGTGATGGGCACTGGGGTCCAGGTGATGGGCACTGGGGTCCAGGTGATGGGTGGGACAGCAGAGGACCAGGTGATGGGCACTGGGGTCCAGGTGATGGGCACTGGGGTCCAGGTGATGGGTGGGACAGCAGAGGACCAGGTGATGGGCACTGGGGTCCTGGTGATGGACTGGACTGTGGAGTGCCAGGTGATGGACTGGACAGAGGACCAGGTGATGGACAGTGGGGACCAAGTAGTGGACAGGTTAGTGGGGCACCAAGTGATGGACTGGACAGCAGGGGACCAGGGGATGAACACTGGGGACCAGGTGATCTAGTGGACAAAGGAGGACCCAGTGGACAGTGGGGGGCCAGGTGATGGACAGGTCAGTAGGGGAATGAGGAGATGGACTGGACAGCAGGGGGCCAGGTGGTGGACATTGGGGAACCAGGATATGGACACTGGGGACTATGTGATGGGCTGGACAGAGGAGGACCAGGTGGGCAGGAGCAGGTGGTGGACAGTGAGCAATGGGGATGGATGGGTGGGTCTGTGGGGGAGCATGTGAGCAGACAGGTCAGTGGATGCATCAGGTGGTGGACACAGGTGTGGAGGGACAGGTCAGCAGTCACATGGGGGAGGAGCACATGCATGCCCACTCCCCTCACCAGGAAATAAGCTAATTAATTAACTCAAAATAAAAAGCAGAAGGTGAGGCCGGGCGTGGTGGTGCATGCCTGTAATCCCAGCACTTGGGAGGTAGAGGCAGGAGGATTGCCATGAGTTCGAGGCCACCCTAAGACTACAGAGTCAAGTCCAGGTCAGCCTGGGTCACAGTGAGACCCTACCAAAAAAAAAAAAAAGATGGAGAAAAGAATAAAACACAAGAACCCACACAACCTCGAGAAAAACAAAAGTGATAATAACAAATGACAAAATAAAATGATAAAAATAAAGTAAAAGTGTAAAATCAAATCGCAAGTAATAAAACAAAAATAAGAGCCACGAATGGTGAAGTGAAATGATAAAAAAATGAAGTGGAAAAGCAAAATAAAATCACAAGTAACAAGACAGAAGAACCCACCCGAGCTCGAGAAAACCAGAAATAATAACAAATGATAAAATAAAATGAAAGAAAATAAAGTAAAAAAGCAAAATAAAATCACAATTAATAAAACAGAAGAGCCCACCCGAGCTTGAGAAAACCAGAAAAAATAATAAGTGAAATAAATTGATAAAAAGTAAAATAAAAATGTAAAATAAAATGACAAGTAATAAAACAGAAGAACCGACTCGAGCTCGAGAAAACCAGAAATAATAACAAATGATGAAATAAAATGAAAGAAAATAAAGTAAAAGTGTAAAATAAAATGACAAGTAATAAAACAGAAGAACCCACCCGAGCTCGAGGAAACCAGAAATAGTAACAGCAAATGATGAAAGAAAATAAAGTAAAAAAGTGAAATAAAATCACAAATAATAAAACAGAAGAACCGACCCGAGCTCGAGAAAACCAGAAATAATAACAACAAATGATGAAATAAAATGAAAGAAAATAAAGTAAAAGTGTAAAATAAAATGACAAGTAATAAAACAGAACCCACCCGACCTCGAGGAAACCAAAAATAGTAACAGCAAGTGATGAAAGAAAATGAAAGAAAAAGCAAAAAAGCAAAATAAAATCACAAATAATAAAACAGAAGAACCCACCCGACCTCGAGAAAACCAGAAAAAATAACAAATGATGAAATAAATTGATAAAAAGTAAAGTAAAAGTGTAAAGTCAAATGACAAGTAATAAAACAGAAGAACCCACCCGACCTCGAGGAAACCAAAAATAACAACAAATGATGGAATAAATTGATAAGAAGTAAAATAAAAATGTAAAATAAAATGACAAGTAATAAAACAGAAGAACCCACCAGAGCTCGAGGAAACCAGAAATAGTAACAGCAAGTGATGAAAGAAAAGGAAAGAAAATAAAGCAAAAAAGTGAAATAAAATCACCAATAATAAAACAGAAGAGCCCACCCGAGCTCGAGAAAACCAGAAAAAATAACAACCAATGATGAAATAAATTCATAAAAAGTAAAGTGCGAAATAAAATGACAGGAAGCCACAGCACGAAGAAGCAGGGTCAAGATCAGAGCCAGAGCCAGAGCCCAGGGCAGGCCCAGGGCCGCCTGTCTGTCTGTGCGTCTGTCCATCTGTCCATCCATCTGTCCAGGAAGGAAGGGCCACGGGGAGCCGAGCGCGGAGGGCAGGAGGGAGGGAGGGAGGAGGGCGGGCGGATGGGGCGGGGGCGGGGGCCACATAAAAATAGCCGGCCGCCAGCGTCCAGCACGCACTGGACATTCCTGCCCGACCCACGGCCGCGCCCCGCCCATCCCCACCTGTCCCTCTGTCTGTCCATGTCTGTGTGTGGGGGGGACATGGCTGAGGGGGGACGTGGGATGATGGACACGCACTGGGGGAGGGGCGGTGCCCCACAGTCCTCCCTCCCTCTGTCCATGTGTCCATCTGTCCATCCACCCGTCTGGGGAGGACGGATGGAGGGACAGGAAGGGAGGAAGGACACACAGGATGAGGAAGAGGAAGGAGGAGGAGGAGGAGGAAGAACATGGACAGGGATGGAGGAAGAGGAGGGTCGGAGGAAGGCAGGAGGGAGGAGGAAGGAGGGTGGAATAGAGGAAGACAGGAGAGGAAGGAGAAGGGAGGAAGAGAAGGAGGAAAAGGAGGGAGGTGGAGGAAGAAGAGGAAGGAGGACTAAGAGGAGGAAGGAGGAAAAGGAGAGAGGAGGGAGGAAGAGGAGGGCTGCATGGAGGGAGGAGGAAGAGGAGGGAGGAGCGAGGAAGAGGAGAAAGAGGATGGAGGGAAGGGAGTGAAGAGAGAGGAGGGAGAAGGAAGTGAGGAAGAGGAGAGAGAAAAGAGGAAGAGGAGGGAGGAGGAAGAGGATGGAGGGAGGATAAAGAGGAGGATTGACAGAAGATGATGGAAGAGGAAGGAGGAAGAGGATTGACAGAAGATGATGGAAGAGGAAGGAGGAAGAGGAGGATTGACAGAAGATGATGGAAGAGGAAGGAGGAAGAGGAGGGAGGAGGAAGAGGATGGAGGGAGGATAAAGAGGAGGATTGACAGAAGATGATGGAAGAGGAAGGAGGAAGAGGAGGGAGGAGGAAGAGGAGGATTGACAGAAGATGATGGAAGAGGAAGGAGGAAGAGGAGGATGGAGGAAGAGGATGGAGGGAGGAGGAAGAGGAGGATTGACAGAAGATGATGGAAGAGGAAGGAGGAAGAGGAGGATGGAGGAAGAGGATGGAGGGAGGAGGAAGAGGAGGATTGACAGAAGATGATGGAAGAGGAAGGAGGAAGAGGAGGGAGGAGGAAGAGGAGGATTGAGGGAAGATGATGGAAGAGGAAGGAGGAAGAGGAGGATGGAGGAAGAGGGTGGAGGGAGGAGGAAGAGGAGGATTGACAGAAGATGATGGAAGAGGAAGGAGGAAGAGGAGGGAGGAGGAAGAGGAGGATGGAGGGAAGATGATGGAAGAGGAAGGAGGAAGAGGAGGATGAGGAAGAGGATGCAGGGAGGATAAAGGGGAGGGAGGAGGAAGAGGATGGAGGATAAAGAGGAGGATTGAGGGAAGATGATGGAAGAGGAAGGAGGAAGAGGAGGGAGGAGGAAGACGGTTGAATGGAGGGAGGAGTAAGAGGAGGGGAGGAAGAGGAGGGAGGAGGAAGAGGAGGGAGGAGGAAGAGGAGGGAGGAGGAAGAGGAGGGAGCATAAAGAGGAGGATTGAGGGAAGATGATGGAAGAGGAAGGAGGAAGAGGAGGGAGGAGGAAGAGGGCTGAATGGAGGGAGGAGGAAGAGGAGGGAGGAGGAAGAGGAGGGAGGGCACAGGAGGAAGATGAAGATGGAGGAAGAGGAGGGAGGATGGAGGAGGAAGAGGAAGATGGAGGTAGGAAAAGGACTGGATGGAGGAAGAGGAGGGCTGGATGGAGGGAGGAAGAAGAGGAAGGAAGGGGGTTGGATGGAGGGAGGAGGGCTGCATCTGTCCATGCATCCGTCTGTCTGTCCATCCCCTCGGGTCTGGGATTCCATGGTGGGGAGGAGGGACAGCCATGACCCTCACTGACCCCACAGGTGCTCAAACACAAGCACCACCCCTCCCCCCACATGAACACCTGGGGACACACGGACATGAGGACGGACACACAGACAAGACAGAAGGACAGGCCATGGCCTGATGGACACAGTGATGGATGGATGGTGCTCAGATGATGGACACACGGACAGAGCTGAAGTGACCTCCCACCTGGGGTGGACACTGCTGAGGGACAGGTGATGGACATGATGGACAGACAGCTGCAGTGACCTCCCACCTGGGGTGGACACTCCTGAGGGACAGGTGATGGACACAGACAGAGCTGCAGTGACCTCCCACCCAGAGTGGACAGTGCTGAGGGACAGATAATGGACACACAGAGCTGAAGTGACCTGCCACCCAGGGTGGACACTGCTGAGGGAAAGATGATGGACACACTGACAGAGCTGAAGTGACCTCCCACCCAGGGTGGACACTCCTGAGGGACAGATAATGGACACAGAGCTGCAGTGACCTGCCACCCAGGGTGGACACTCCTGAGGGACAGATAATGGACACAGAGCTGCAGTGACCTGCCACCCAGGGTGGACACTCCTGAGGGACAGATGATGGACACACAGAGCTGAAGTGACCTCCCACCCAGGGTGGACAGTGCTGAGGGACAGATGATGGACGTTATGGACACATGGACAGTGCTGTAGTGACCTGCTATGCAAGATGGACACTCCTGAGGGACAGATGGACACAAGAGACACACAGGCAGCTGAAATGACCTCCCACCTGGGGTGGACACTCCTGAGGGACAGGTGATGGACATACAGAGCTGAAGTGACCTCCCACCCAGGGTGGTCACTCCTGAAGGACAGATGACAGGCACAATGGACATACAGAGCTGCAGTGACCTGCCACCCAGGGTGGACACTGCTGAGGGAAAGATGGACACATGGATAGAGCTGCAGTGACCTGACATCCAGGGTGGACACTCCTGAGGGACACATGATGGACATGATAGGCAAGCAGCTGAGGTGACCTCCTACCCAGAGTGGATACTGAGACTGATGATGGACATAGAGGACAGATGGGCAGGGCAGAAATGACCACCCACCCAGGTGGACACTGCTGAGGGAAAGGTGATGGACACAGTGGACAGGACAGCTAAAAAGACCTCCTACCCAGGGTGGATACTGAGATGATAGACAGAGGACAGATGGACAGGGCTGAAATGACCACCCACCCAGGTGGACACTGCTGAGGAAAAGATGATGGACACAGCAGACAGGACAGCTTAAAAGACCTCCCACCCAGGGTGGACACTCCTGAGGGACAGATGGACAGGAGGATGGAGTGAGATGGCCTCCCAGGGTCACCCAGAAAAGACAAGATGGACATGATGGGCAGCAAATGGACATCTGAACAGATGGTGGACAAGGTGGAGTTCAATGGATTCCTAGGGTCACCCATGAGACAGAAGATGGACATGATGGACACCAGATGGACATCTGCACAGAGGGACAGGCATTGGATGGGGGCAGAGTGAAATACCCTCCCCAGAAGGACACAACACTGAGGGACAAAGGGGCAGATGGACAGACAGGTGGACAGAGAGAAGGACAGATGGTGGACTTGATGGGCAGGACAGATGTGGACAGAGTTAAATGTCCTCCCCCCAGGGGGACAGCACCCACAGGGGACAGAGGGATATGATGGGCACTGGACATGATGGACAGGACAGTGGACAGGGGATAGTTAAATTCCCTCCCTCAAGGACAGAGGACAGATGGATAGACAGGTGGACAGAGGGAGGGACAGACAGTGGACATGCAGGACAGGACAGATGTGGGCAGAGGGATGGAGTTAAATTCCCTCCACCATGGGGACACCCATGAACAACATAAGATGGACATGATGGACAGCAGATGGACCTCTGGGCAGAGGGACAGGGGGACACTCCTAGGGAAAAGAGGATAGATGGATGGACAGGTGGACAGAGGAAGGGACAGAAGGTGGGCAGTGGGACAGAGCAACAGACATGGACAGGTGGACAGTGGGAGGAACAGGCAGTGGACTTGCTGGACAGGACAGACAATGGACAGGGGTACAGAGTTAAATGCCCTCCCCCAGGGGGACACTCCAGAGGACAGAGGGACGGACAGATGGACAGAGGGAAGGACAGAAGGTGGACATGCTGGACATGACAGACATGGACATGGGGACAGTTAAATGCTCTCCCCCAGGGGGACACTTGACAGATGGACAGGTGGGCAGAAGGAGGGACAGACAGTAGACATGCTGGACAGGACAGATGGTGGACAGGGAGACAAAGTGAAATGTCCTCACCCTCAGGGGGACAGCACCCACGAGGGACAGATGGTGGACATGCTGGACAGGACAGTGGACATGCTGGACAGGACAGTGGACATGCTGGACAGGACAGATATTGAACAGGGGACAGAATGAAATGCCCTCCCTCAGGGGGACACACACAAGGGACAGAGGGATAGATACATGGACAGCTAGATGGAGGGACAGTGGACTTGCTGGACAGGACAGATGGTGGACATGCTGGACAGATGTTGGACAGGGGACAGAGTGAAATGCCCTCCCTCAGAGGGACACCCACAAGGGACAGAGGGATAGACAGATGGACAGGTGGGCAGAGGGAGGGACAGTGAACTTGCTGGACAGGACACATGGTGGACAGGACAGACAGTGGACATGCTGGACAGGACAGATGTTGGACAGGGGACACAGTGAAATGCCCTCCCTCAGAGGACACCCACAAGGGACAGAGGGACAGACACATGGACAGGTGGACAAAGGGAGGGACAGTGAACTTGCTGGACAGGACACATGGTGGACAGGAAGACAGAATTAAATGCCCTCCTGCAAGGGGACACCATCCACGAGGGACAGAGGGATAGATGGGTGGACAGCTGGACAGAGGGAGGGACAGTGGACTTGCTGGGCATGAGATGGTGGACATGCTGGACAGGACAGACAGTGGATGGGGGACAGAGTGAAATGCCCTCTCCCAGGTGGACACCCATGAGGGACGGAGGGATAGGCAGATGGACAGGAGGACAGAGAGGGGGACAGACAGTAGATATGCTGGACAGGACAGATGGTGGACAGGGGGACAAAACAAAGTGCCCACCATCAGGGGACACATATGATGGACAGATGGATAGATGGACACCTGGACAGAGGGAGGGACAGGCAGTGGACATGCTGGACAGGACAGATGGTGGACAGGGTAGAGTGAAATGCCCTCCCTCAGGGGACATCCACAAGGGACAGAGGGATAGACAGATGGTGGACAGAGGGAGGGACAGTGGACTTGCTGGACAGGATAGATGGTGGAACACAGAGACAGTTAAATGGCCTCCCCCAGGGGGTCAACATCCATGAGGGACAGACAGCTGGACAGATGGACAGGTGGACAGAGGGAGGGACAGTGGACTTGCTGGACAGGATAGGTGGTGGAACATGGAGACAGTTAAATGGCCTCCCCCAGGGGTCAACATCTACGAGGGACAGACAGCTGGACAGAGGGAGGGACAGATGGTAGACATGCTGGGCAGGACAGACAGTGGACACGCTAGACAGGACAGTGGATGGACGGCCGAGTAAAATGCTGTCCCATGAGGGACAGAGGGATAGACATATGGACAGGCCAACAGAGGGAGGGACAGTGGACATGCTGGACAGGACAGTGGACAGGGGAACAGAGTTACATTCCCTCCCCCAGGGGGACACTTGGGGGACAGAGGGAAGGACAGACAATGGACAGAGGGACAGAGCTCAATGCCCTACACCCCTGAGGGACAGACAGATGGACAAGCAGACATAGGCAGGGACAGACAAGTGGACAGGTGGACGTAGGGAGGGGACAAATGGTGGACATGATGGACAGGTGATGGACACTCAGACAGGGTGGAGACAGAGCTGAGAGGTCCCTCCGCCCCCACACGCAAGGGCCGGGCGACAGGCAGCAGGACAGGTGGACGGACGAGCAGATGGACAAGCAGACGGACTGACAGACAGACCTGGTGGAAGGCGCGGATGCGGCTGCGGAAGCGTGAGGGCAGCACGAAGTCGCAGCCGCGGGCCAGGGCGGCCAGCTCCTGGCGCAGGTCAGGGTCCCGGCGCAGGGACAGCGGCTCCCGTGGAGGCGTCCGCATGGCCGCCGGGGGGGTGGGGCGGGGACAGTGGACAGACAGACGGACGGACGGACGCTGACCCTCACGTGGTCCCCCCTCCCTACCAGCCAATGGCCCGGGGACGGGTCTCAGGGTGACCAGGATGCCCAGGCCTGGGGCCGGGCAGCAGCGTCCACTGGCCTGGACATGGCCTTCCGGTGGGAGGGGGATGATGAAGATGAGGAGGAGGAGGGGAGGGAGTGGAGGTGCTCCCAGGAAGGGTGCTCCCGGCACGCCACAGGCCCCGCCCCCAACAAAACCTGCGGCCTCGTCCACCTGCTGACCCGTCCACCCGCCGCTCTCTTCCCCGTCTGTCCGTCCGCCCGTCCGTCCACCCACCCGCCCGTGTCCGTCCCCGGCTGTCCTCTGTCGGGACAGCTGCTGCCCCGTGGGGGACACAGGAGGCGTCGTCCTGGGCACTGTCTGGTCACGTGACTGTGGGAGGGGGAGGGGTGTCTGTGTGGGGGACCAGACGGGACCTGTCAATCATGCGGGCATGGGCGTGTCCCAGGGGAAGCTGCCAATCATGTGTGTGTCTGTCTGTGGAGGGAACCAGATGGGCCTGTCAATCATGAGGGTGTGGGCATGTCCCAGCGGAAGCTGTCAATCATGTACGTGTCTGTGTGGAGGGAGCCAAATGGGCCTGTCAATCATGAGGGTGTGGGCGTGTCCCAGGCACTGTCAATCATGTGTGCATGTGTCTGTGGGGGGCCCAGGTGGGCCTGCCAATCATGAGGGTGTGGGCGTGTCCCAGGGACTGTCAATCATGGGTGCATGTGCTTGTGGGGAGCCCAGGTGGGCCTGTCAATCATGAGGGAGTGGGCGTATCTCAGGGGACTGTCAACCACACATATGGGGTGTGTGTCTGTGGGGGGCCCATAGGAGACCTGCCAATCATGAGTAGGCATAACCCAGGGGCTGTCAATCACACATGTGGGGTGTGCATGTGTCTGTGGGGGACTCAGATGGGGCCTGTCAATCATGAGGGTGTGGGCGTGTCCCAGGGACTGTCAATCATGGGTGCATGTGCTTGTGGGGAGCCCAGGTGGGCCTGTCAATCATGAGGGAGTGGGCGTATCTCAGGGGACTGTGAGTCACGCATGTGGGGTGTGTGTCTGTGGGGGGCCCATAGGAGACCTGTCAATCATGAGTGAGTAGGCATAACCCAGGGGCTGTCAATCACACATGTGGGGTGTGCATGTGAATGTGGGGGACTCAGATGGGGCCTGTCAATCATGAGGGTGTGGGCGTGTCCCAGGGACTGTCAATCATGTGTGCATGTGTCTGTGGGGGGCCCAGGTGGGCCTGTCAATCATGAGGGAGTGGGCGTATCCCAGGGGACTGTGAGTCACACATGTGGGGTGTGTGTCTGTGGGGGGCCCATAGGAGATCTGTCAATCATGAGTGAGTAGGCATAACCCAGGGGCTGTCAATCACACATGTGGGGTGTGCATGTGAATGTGGGGACTCAGATGGGGCCTGTCAATCATGAGGGAGTGGGCGTGTCCCAGGGGAGTCAGTCATGCATGTGCGGTGTGTCTGTGGGGGGCCCAGGTGGGGCCTGTCAATCATGAGTGGGCGTATCCCAGGGGCTGTCAGTCATGTGTGTGGGATGTGTCTGTGCCTGTGTGGAGCCCAGACAGGGGCTGTCAATCACGAGTGAGTGGGTGTATCCCAGGGGCTGCCAATCACGGGTATGGGTAGTATCTGTCTGTGTGGGGCCCAGACAAGGCCTGTCAATCATGAGTGAGTGGGCGTATCCCAGGGGTAGCTGTCAGTCATGTGTGTCTGTGTCTGTGGAGGGGGACCCAGGCGGGGCCTGTCAATCATGAGGGAGTGGGCGTATCCTAGGGGAAGCTGTCAATTGTGTGTGTGTGTGTCTGTGGGGGGTGCAGAAAGGGCCTGTCAATCATGAGGGAGTGGGCGTATCCCAGGGGAAGCTGTCAATCATGCATGTTGGGTGTGTCTGTGTCTGTGGGGGGTGCAGAAAGGGCCTGTCAATCATGAGTGAGTGGGCGTATACCAGGGAATTGGGAATAGTCAGTCCGTGCATGGGGTGTGCATGTGTCTGTGGAGGGGGACCCAGACAGGGCCTGTCAGTCATGAGTGAGTGGGGTGTGTCTGTGTCTGTGGGGGGCTCATGTGGGGCCTGTCAATCATGAGAGAGTGGGTGTATCCCAGGTACTGTCAGTGACATGTGTGTGGGGTGTCTGTGTCTGTGGGGGGCACAGACAGGGCCTGTCAATCATGAGTGAGTGGGTGTATCCCAGGGGAAGCTGTCAGTCTCGAGTGTGGGGTGTGCATGTGTCTGTGGAGGGGGACCCAGACAGCCTGTCAATCATGAGTGAGTGGGCGTGTCCCAGGAATTGTCAGTCATGTGTGTGGGGTGTGTGTGTCTGCAGGGGGCTCATGCAGGGCCTGTCAATCATGAGTGAGTGGGCGTGTCCCAGGAATTGTCAGTCATGTGTGTGGGTGTGCATGTGTCTGTGGAGGGGGACCCAGACAGCCTGTCAATCATGAGTGAGTGGGCGTGTCCCAGGAATTGTCAGTCATGTGTGTGGGGTGTGTCTGTCTTAGGGGGGCTCATGCAGGGCCTGTCAATCATGAGGGTGTGGGCGTATCCCAGGGAACTGTCAGTCACGTGTGTGGGGTGTGCATGTGTCTGTGGAGGGGGACCCAGACAGGGCCTGTTAGTCATGAGTGAGTGGGGTGTGTCTGTGTCTGTGGGGGGCTCATGCAGGGCCTGTCAATCATGAGAGAGTGGGTGTATCCCAGGTACTGTCAGTGACATGTGTGTGGGGTGTCTGTGTCTGTGGGGTGACCAGACAGGGCCTGTCAATCATGAGGGCATGGGCGTATCCCAGGGGAAGCTGTCAATCATGTGTGTGTCTGTGTCTGTGGAGGGGGACCCAGACAGGGCCTGTCAATCATGAGTGAGTGGGCGTATCCCAGGGAATTGTCAGTCATGTGTGTGGGGTGTGTGTGTCTGAGGGGGGCTCATGCGGGGCCTGTCAATCATGAGTGAGTGGGCGTGTCCCAGGAATTGTCAGATCCATATGGGGTGTGCATGTGTCTGTGGAGGGAGACCCAGACAGCCTGTCAATCATGAGTGAGTGGGCGTGTCCCAGGAATTGTCAGTCATGAGTGAGTGGGGTGTGTCTGTCTTGGGGGGCTCATGCGGGGCCTGTCAATCATGAGTGAGTGGGCATGTCCCAGGAATTGTCAGTCATGTGTGTGGGGTGTGTCTGTGTCTGAGGGGGACTCATGCGGGGCCTGTCAATCATGAGTGAGTGGGCGTGTCCCAGGGAATTGTCAGTCAGGTGTGTGGGGTGTGTCTGTCTTGGGGGGCTCATGCGGGGCCTGTCAATCATGAGTGAGTGGGCGTGTCCCAGGAATTGTCAGTCATGTGTGTGGGGTGTGTCTGTGTCTGAGGGGGCTCATGCGGGGCCTGTCAATCATGAGTGAGTGGGCGTGTCCCAGGAATTGTCAGTCATGTGTGTGGGGTGTGTCTGTGTCTTAGGGGGGGCAATCATGAGGCGGGCCTGTCAATCATGAGTGAGTGGGCGTGTCCCAGGAATTGTCAGATCCGTCATGGGGTGTGGGTGTGTGTCTGTGGGGGACCCAGACAGCCTGTCAATCATGAGTGAGTGGGCGTATCCCAGGGAATTGTCAGTCAGGTGTGTGGGGTGTGTCTGTCTTGGGGGGCTCATGTGGGGCCTGTCAATCATGAGTGAGTGGGCGTGTCCCAGGAATTGTCAGCTCCATATGGGGTGTGCATGTGTCTGTGTAGGGGGACCCAGACAGCCTGTCAATCATGAGTGAGTGGGCGTGTCCCAGGAATTGTCAGTCATGTGTGTGGGGTGTGTGTGTCTGTGGAGGGCTCATGGGGGGCCTGTCCATCATGAGTGAGTGGGTGTGTCCCAGGAATTGTCAGATCCGTATGGGGTGTGCATGTGTCTGTGGAGGGGGACCCAGACAGCCTGTCAATCATGAGTGAGTGGGCGTGTCCCAGGAATTGTCAGATCCGTATGGGGTGTGCATGTGTCTGTGGAGGGGGACCCAGAGAGCCTGTCAATCATGAGTGAGTGGGCGTGTCCCAGGGAACTGTCAGTCAGGTGTGTGGGGGGTGTCTGTCTGTGGAGGGGGACCCAGGCAGGGTCCGTCAGTCATGAGTGAGTGGGGTGTGTAGGTGTCTGTGTGAGGCCCAGACAGAGCCTGTCAATCATGAGGCAGTGGGCGTATCCCAGGGGCTGTCACTCATGTGTGTGTCTGTGGGAGGCTCAGGTGGGGCCTGTCAATCATGAAAGAGTGGGCGTATCCCAGGGGCTGTCAGTCATGTGTGTGGGGTGTGTGTGTCTGTGGGGGGCTCAGGGAGGGCCTGTCAATCAGGAGGGAGTGGGCGTATCCCAAGAGAAGCTGTCAATCATGTGTGTGTCTGTGGGGAACCCAGCAGGGGCCTGTCAATCATGAGGGAGTGGGTGTATACCAAGGGCTGTCAGTCATGTGCGTGGGGTGTGTGTGTCTGTGGGGGGCTCAGGCAGTGCCTGTCAATCATGAGAGTGGGCGTATCCCAGGGGCTGTCAGTCATGTGTGTCTGTGGAGGGCTCATGGGGGGACTGTCAATCATGAGGGAGTGGGCGTATCCCAGGGGCTGTCAGTCATGTGTGTCTGTGGAGGGCTCATGGGGGGACTGTCAATCATGAGGGAGTGGGCGTATCCCAGGGGAAGCTATCAATCACGCATGTTGGGTGTGTCTGTGTCTGTGCAGGGCGCAGACAGGGCCTGTCAATCATGAGAGTGGGCATATCCCAAGAGAAGCTGTCAATCATGTGTGTGTCTGTGGGGAACCCAGCCAGGGCCTGTCAATCATGAGGGAGTGGGCGTATACCAAGGGCTGTCAGTCATGTGTGTGGGGTGTGTGTGTCTGTGGGGAGCTCAGGGAGGGCCTGTCAATCATGAGAGTGGGCGGATCCCAGGGGCTGTCAGTCATGTGTGTGTCTGTGGAGGGCTCATGGTGGGGCCTGTCAATCATGAGGGAGTGGGCATATCCCAGGGAAAGCTGTCAATCATGCATGTTGGGTGTGTCTGTGTCTGTGGGGGGCGCAGAAAGGGCCTGTCAATCATGAGGGAGTGGGCGTATCCCAGGGGAAGCTGTCAATCACGCATGTTGGGTGTGTGTGTGTCTGTGGAGGGCGCAGACAGGGCCTGTCAATCAGGAGGGAGTGGGCGTATCCCCAGAGAAGCTGTCAATCATGTGTGTGTCTGTGGGGAACCCAGACAGGGCCTGTCAATCATGAGGGAGTGGGCGTATACCAAGGGCTGTCAGTCATGTGTGTGGGGTGTGTGTGTCAGTGGGGGGCTCAGGGAGGGCCTGTCAATCACGAGAGTGGGCGGATCCCAGGGGCTGTCAGTCATGTGTGCGGGCAGTTTATGCACAGGGCACATAGGTCAAGCAAGAGCAGCTTACCCACGGGTGGGGGAGGGGAAGTGGTCGCAAGGATGACGCGTGACGTGAAACGTGACGTAGGGTGACGCAAGGCACGTACCGGCCTGGGGGCGCTGCTCCTGCGCGGGGCGGGGGGCGCGTGCGCGACGGGCGGAGGGGCGGGGCGTCCGCGGGCGGAAGTCTCCGGTTGAGTGACAGCAGCGAGACCGGAAGAGGCGGGTCCATCATCATCGGCAGCGGCAGCGTGGGCGGGAAAACCGGAAAGGGCGGGGCGACCGACCTCCTCGTCGTCGTCAGCGGCGGCGAGACCGGAAGGGGCGGGGCTTCGGCTTCCGGCCTCGCGGATGCGGCGCAGGCCGAGGCTGAGCTCGCGCTGCGTGTTGGCGTCGCTCAGCCAGCACAGGAACAGCTCGTCCACCTTCATCTTCAGCACCGGGTGCAGCACCTTCCCGGGCGCCATCGCGGCGGCGGCGGCGGCGGCGGCGGCGGCGGGGCGGAAGGACGCGAACCCGCCAACACCGACACGCCCCGCCAACGCGTACCACACATTAAAAAAAAAAAACAGAAACAAAATGGCGTCCGGAAGTGGCGTCATCACGACGCGTCGCGCTTCGTGATGACGTCAACGCGGCGGGGCGGGAGGGCGCGAACCCGCCAACACCGACACGCCCCGCCAACGCGTACCACACATTAAAAAAAAAAAAAAGAAACAAAATGGCGTCCGGAAGTTTCGTCATCAAGACGCGTCGCGCTCCCTGATGACGTAGACGCGGCGCGAATTTTAAACTAAACAGAAATAAAAACAGGTTCACTCTGCGCTCCCAGTGCTTGACGTCATCTCGAGCGTGCGCGGCAGGGATCAGCGCAGTCACGTATAAAAAAACATATAAATATATATATATGTATGTCCTTATAATTACGTGGCTCCGGCACACGGCGTCGTCACGACGCGTCGCGCGCTCGTGACGTCACTCGGCGGCGCCCGACGTCGACGCGGCACAGGCGCGGCCAGATCCGGACTCGATTCAAAATAATTAAGAAAAACAAATAAAAGATGATAAAACAACAACAACAGAAAAAAAACACAGCGTCGCCGGACAAACGCTGTGCATGACGTCATCACGCACTCCTCTAAAAAAGCAAAAAACAAAAGAAAAAGGAAAAACGACGACGTGGCGCCGGGTGATGGCGTCATCAGCAAGGGACGCGCAGGACGAGGAGGCCGGCAAGATGGCGCCGACCGGAGACCGGAACGACGGGACGTACGGTGACGTCAGCACCACGTGGCTCTTCACGCGGCGTCTCCGGTCAGCCGGACGCGTGGACAAGACCGTGGGCAGTACGAGCACCGGCCACCAACAGAGAGCGGCGCATGCGCGTTGCAGGCCGGTGAAGTCATCCACCGGGAAAAGGCAAGAAGCGCGGGCGTGAGCATGCGTACAGCTGAGACACCGGACTATACGCATGCGCATTGCTCGCCACTGAAGCCGCGGACCATAAAAGGGCAAGGTGACGCATGCGCACTTCACATACCCGTTATCTGAGGCCCTTCACGTTTCTGCTACCGCATGCGCAGTCCAACCCCCAGTGTAAGCGCCTGTACCCACTAGGCCCGGACCAGCCCCGCACGCGCACCACGCAACACTGAAGGCCGACGCCTGGACACCACAACGATGAACATACGCCCTGGCAAGCCACCACGTTCTGCGCAGGCGTGCGACACACTGCTGAAGCCACGGTAGGAAAAGGGCAGGTTTGCACATGCGCATTCATCTACGCACGTCACCTTGCGCATAGCCAGGCCACTGAGGACCGTACGCATGCGCCTTGCGCGACGCTGTAGTTACAGATCGGGAAAGGGCGACAGGGCGCATGCGCACTGTGCACTGCGAGTCCCCGGATTCAGAGGCTCGTCACGTTCCTGCGACCACAATCACGGTGGCCTTCACCCCATCGTAAAGTCCGACACCCAGATGGCCGGTCCACACCGGCATGCGCACAAAGCACCAGGGAAGTCCGGCGCCAGGGCAACACAACGATGAGCATGCGCATTGGCGGGCTATTACGTTATGCGCATGCGTGATACACGCTGCTGAGGCCACCGGAGTTAAAAGGGCAGAAAAGCGCATGCGCAATATTCGCACTACAAGTACACGCATCCTGGCAACCATCACCATACTCGTAGGCACTACACTGAGGGACAAACGCATGCGCGTTGCACACCGATGAAGCCGTGGACCGGGTAAGGGCAACTGGGCGCATGCGCAATGCACTTTTTATACTCCACAGTCACGCCAATCTTCTGCGACCCCACGCGCAGTCCCCCCAAAACCCCCTTTCCTGGTATAAAGGCTGAAACGCACAAGACCGGCACCAAAACGCATGCGCAGTAACCTCAACGGAGCGTTTCCGAGGTGCGCACATGCGCAGTGTCTGAGTGAAACCGCTGCCCTAGAAAGGGCAACGAAGCGCATGCGTACTGTTCATAGGCAAGGGCCGAAGCGCCCCAGAGTGCTGTACGCATGCGTGTTGCTTGCCTTTGAAGCCAATGACCCAGATAGGGCAACTTGACTCATGCGCATCGGTGTTATACGACTTACGACAAGCGCATGCGCATTCTTCATTAGTGAAGCCAATGCCCGGCTGACACTGAGCATGCGCAACGCGAACCTTCCCGACGAAGTAAGCCTGGCGCATGCGTGTTGGATACTTAGTTTGGGCGCTTGTGTATGTACGCATGCGCTGCGGAGAATTATTAATAATAATAATTAAAATGTGAGAAACCGATTTTAAAAGAAATAAGGGTTTTGGGAGGACGGACGCGGATTGTGACGTCATGTGACGCAGACGCACGCCTGTCCTTCCGGTCCTCCGGGTTGAGGCAGGAGGAAGGGGTGTCCGCCGCGAGTTCGAATCCAACCCTGAGACGACCGAGTGTGGGAGGAGGAAGAGGAGGAGGAGGAGAATTTATAGCAATAATAATATTATGACTAATAATAATATAATAATAATAATGCATAACCACAATGATACATGTAATGTTATATATAATATAATAAGATAATACAATAATATAATTTGATAATAATGAAGTAATAATTTTAATTATCATTTTTAAAAATGAAAGCATTTGATTAATCTATAGAATTTAAATTTAACTAAATAATAATAATTCAATTTAATAATACATTTAATATCAATATTAAGATTTTATTTTATATTTAATATATGATTAATATATTCTGAATGAGATATAAATATATTTAATATAAAAATTAAAATATTTTCCATATATCATAAATAGAATAATAAAATATAAATATTACAGCTATATATACATATATATACAAATATACAATTTGTGTTGTTTTTA
Organism: Orientallactaga sibirica; assembly: GCA_036365145.1. Taxonomy (NCBI): domain Eukaryota; kingdom Metazoa; phylum Chordata; class Mammalia; order Rodentia; family Dipodidae; genus Orientallactaga; species Orientallactaga sibirica. The sequence continues at coordinate 78,751 of JAEOAD010000937.1, forward strand.
TGTCTTTGTCCCGCCCACAGCACGATGACTGACAGCTCTGAGCCAGGAGTGTGATTGACAGTGCCGAGCCCAACCCACAAGGGTTTTGGCCTCGCCCACAATACTGTGAGTGACAGGTATGTCCCAGCACACCTGCACTAGCCCCGCCCACAGCATAATGAGTGACAGCTCTGTGGCAGGCCTAGGGCCACTGTCCCGCCCACAGCCCCATGATTGACATTGGCCAGGGGCAGTGGCCCCACCCACACACTGTGATTGACAGACATGTCCCAGCACAACGGCCTTGGCTCCGCCCACAGCACTGTGATTGACAGATATATACCACCAGAAGGGCCATGTCTCCGCCCACAACCCTTTGATTGACAGCACAAGTGCTTTGGCCCCGCCCTTGTCACAATGATTGACAGGTACATCCCACCCCAAGGGCTGTGGCCACGCCCACAGCACTTTGATTGACAGGTGTAACCCCCAAAGGCTGTGGCCCCTCCCACAGCACTATGATTGACAAGCGGCAAGCCCAGACATAAGGGCTTTGGCTCCGCCCATGCCCCTGTGATTGACAGGTGTGTCCCAGCACAAGTCAGTGGCCCCGCCCACAGAACCATGATTGACAGATAGGACACCGTCCACAACACTTTGATTGACATTTACAAACACAAGGGCTGTGGCCCCTCCCACATGATTATGATTGACAGGTACATCCCACCCCAATGGCTATGGCCCTGTTCACAGACTTTGATTGACAGATACCAAAACCAAAGGCCTTGCTCCCGCCCACGGCTCTGTGATTGACAGCTGCAGCACCACCCAAGGACTGTGGCCCCGCCCATGATACAGTGACTGACAGCTGTTCCCAAAACCAAGAACTTTGGCCCCGCCCACAGCACCATGATTGACAGCTGCAACCCGACACCATGGCTGGATTCCCCGCCTTTGGCCCTGTGATTGACAACGAAATCTCCCATAAGGGTTCAGGACCCACCCACATCAGTATGATTGACAGCTGTATGCCTATCCCAAGACCTGAGGTCCCGCCCATGGCACTAAGATTGACAGCTGTGTGCATATATTAAGATCTGAGGTCCCGCCCATGGCAGTATGATTGACAGCTGCATGCCCAGGCCAATGACTGTGGCCCCGCCCACATGACTATGATTGACAGCTGTATGCCTATCCCAAGACCTGTGGTCCCACCCATGGCATTGTGATTGACAGCTGTGTGCTCATATTAAGACCTGCGGTCCTGCCCATGGCACCATGATTGACAGCTGCATGCCCAGACCAGTGACTGTGGCCCCGCCCACATCACCATGATTGACAGCTGTATGCCTATCCCAAGACCTGAGGTCCCACCCATGGCACTAAGATTGACAGCTGTGTGCATATATTAAGACCTGACGTCCCGCCCATGGCACTAAGATTGACAGCTCTGTGCCCAGGCCAGTGACTGTGGCCCCGCCCACATCACCGTGATTGACAGCTGCATGCCTATCCCAAGACCTGTGGTGCCGCCCATGGCATTGTGATTGACAGCTGTGTGCTCATATTAAGACCTGAGGTCCCGCCCATGGCACTATGATTGACAGCTGCATGGCCAGGCCAGTGACTGTGGTCCCGCCCACATGACTATGATTGACAGCTGTGTGCTCATATTAAGACCTGAGGTCCCGCCCATGGCACTATGATTGACAGCTGCATGGCCAGGCCAGTGACTGTGGTCCCGCCCACATGACTATGATTGACAGCTGTATGCCTATCCCAAGACCTGAGGTCCCAACCATGGCATTGTGATTGACAGCTGTGTGCTCATATTAAGACCTGAGGTCCCACCCACATCACCATGATTGACAGCTGTGTGCCTATCCCAAGACCTGTGGTCCCGCCCACGGCATTATGTTTGACAGCTGTGTGCTCATATTAAGATCTGAGGTCCCGCCCATGGCACTATGATTGACAGCTGCATGCCCAGGCCAATGACTGTGGCCCCGCCCACATCACCATGATTGACAGCTGCATGCCTATCCCAAGACCTGTGGTCCTGCCCATGGCATTGTGACTGACAGCTGTGTGCTCATATTAAGACCTGAGGTCCCGCCCTTGGCACTAAGATTGACAGCTGCATGCCCAGACCAATGACTGTGGCCCCGCCCACATCACTATGATTGACAGCTGCATGCCCAGGCCAATGACTGTGGCCCCGCCCATGGCATTATGATTGACAGCTGTGTGCTCATATTAAGACCTGAGATCCTGCCCATGGCACTATGATTGACAGCTGCATGCCCCAGCCAATGACTGTGGTCCTCACCCATGGCACTAAGATTGACAGCTGCATGCCCAGGCCAGTGACTGTGGCCCCGCCCACATCACTATGATAGACAGCTGTGTGCCTATCCCAAGACCTGTGGCCCCGCCCATGGCATTGTGATTGACAGCTGTGTGCTCATATTAAGACCTGAGGTCCCGCCCATCGCACTATGATTGACAGCTGTGTGCCTATCCCAAGACCTGTGGCCCCGCCCATGGCATTGTGATTGACAGCTGTGTGCTCATATTAAGACCAGAGGTCCCGCCCATGGCACTATGATTGACAGCTGCATGCCCAGACCAATGACTGTGGTCCTCACCCATGGCACTAAGATTGACAGCTGCATGCCCAGGCCAGTGACTGTGGCCCCGCCCACATCACTATGATTGACAGCTGTATGCCTATCCCAAGACCTGTGGTCCCGCCCATGGCATTGTGATTGACAGCTGTGTGCTCATATTAAGACCAGAGGTCCCGCCCATGGCACTATGATTGACAGCTGCATGCCCAGACCAATGACTGTGGTCCTCACCCATGGCACTAAGATTGACAGCTGCATGCCCAGGCCAGTGACTGTGGCCCCGCCCACATCACTATGATTGACAGCTGTATGCCTATCCCAAGACCTGTGGTCCCGCCCATGGCATTGTGATTGACAGCTGTGTGCTCATATTAAGACCAGAGGTCCCGCCCATGGCACTATGATTGACAGCTGTGTGCTCATATTAAGACCTGAGGTCCCGCCCACATCACTATGATTGACAGCTGTGTGCCTATCCCAAGACCTGAGGTCCCGCCCATAGCATTGTGATTGACTGCTGTGTGCTCATATTAAGACCTGAAGTCCCGCCCATGGCACTAAGATTGACAGCTGCATGCCCAGGCCAGTGATTGTGGCCCCGCCCACATCACCATGATTGACAGCTGTATGCCTATCCCAAGACCTGTGGTCCCGCCCACATCACTATGATTGACAGCTGTGTGCTCATATTAAGACCTGAGGTCCCGCCCATGGCAGTATGATTGACAGCTGCATGCCCAGGCCAGTGACTGTAGCCCCGCCCACATCACCGTGATTGACAGCTGCATTCCTATCCCAAGACCTGTGGTGCCGCCCATGGCATTGTGATTGACAGCTGTGTGCTCATATTAAGACCTGAGGTCCCGCCCATGGCACTATGATTGACAGCTGCATGGCCAGGCCAGTGACTGTGGTCCCGCCCACATGACTATGATTGACAGCTGTATGCCTATCCCAAGACCTGTGGTCCCGCCCATGGCACTATGATTGACAGCTGCATGCCCAGGCCAGTGACTGTGGCCCCGCCCACATCACCATGATTGACAGCTCTGTGCCCAGGCCAATGACGGAGGCCCCACCCACATCACTATGATTGTCTATTAAACGACCTAAAATCTATATATTGATTAATTAGATATAAAATGCACACGTCCATCATAATAATAGTAGAAAATTCACATTTATCCATTTTCATGTACTAATTAAATATAAATTAATAATATTTATTCATTGAATCTGAATTCACATCTATACATTAAATATGGGATGTTCCTGTGTTGATCAAACGCAAATTAATGTCTATTAAATGCCATAAAACCTATATATTTATTAATTAGCTATAAAATGCACATGTCCATTATAATAATAATAGAAAGTTCACATTTATCCATTTTTCATGTATTAATTAAATATGAATTAATATCTGTTCACTGAATATGAATTTATGTCTATAAATTTAATATGAGACTTTCATGTGTTGATCAAACAGAAATTAATGTCTATTAAATGACCTAAAAATCTATATATTGATTAATTAGATATAAAATGCACATGTCCATTATGATAATAATAGAAAATTCACATTTATCCATTTTTCATGTGTGAATTAAATATAAATTAATATCTGTTTATTGAATATGAATTTACATCTAAAAATTAAATGCCAATTAATATCCATTAAAAAACTATACATTTAATATGGGACTTTCATGTGTTGATTGAACATAAATTAACATCCATTAAACGACATAAAATCTATATATTTATTAATTAGATATAAAATGCAGACGTCCATTATAATAATAATAGAAAATTCACATTTATCCATTGTTCATGTATTAATTAAAGATGAATTAATATCTGTTCACTCAATATGAATTTACGTGTGTTGATTGAACACAAATTAATGTGTATTAAGCAACCTAAACTCTATACATTGATTAATTAGACATAATAATAGAAAATTCACATTTCTCCATCCCATGTCCACGCACTTCCCCTCGTTAAACACAAACTTTTCATGTATTAATTAAATATGAATTAATATCTATTCACTGAATATGAATTTACGTCTATAAATTAAATGTCACGTTTTGCATGAGTTGATTGAATGTAAATTAACATCCATTAAATGACATAAAATCTATATATTGATTAATTAGATATAAAATGCACATGCCCATGATAATAATAATAATAGAAAATTCACATTTATCCAATTAATATCCATTAAAAATCTATACATGATATATGGGACTTTCGTGTGTTGACTGAACACAAATTAATGTCTATTAAATGACATAAAATCTATATATTGATTAATTAGATATAAAATGCACACGTCCATCGTAATAATAATAGAAAATTCACATTTATCCATTTTTATGTATTAATTAAATATGAATTAATATCTGTTCACTGAATATGAACTTACATCTATAAATTAAATGTCACGTTTTGCATGAGTTGATTGAACGTAAATTAATATCCATTAACTGACATAAAACCTATATATTGATTAATTAGATATAAAATGCACATGCCTATAATAATAATAATAATAATAGAAAATTCACATTTATCCAATTAATATCCATTAAAAATCTATACATTAAATATGGGACTTTCACGTGTTGATCGAACTCAAATTAATGTCTATTAAACGACATAAAATCTATATATTTATTATTATTTAGATATAAAATGCACATGCCCATCGTAATAATAATAGAAAATGCACATTTATCCATTTTGATGTACTAATTAAATATGAATTAATATCTGTTCACTGAATATAAATTTACATCTATATATTAAATGCCAATTAATATCCATTAAAAATCTATACATGATATATGGGGACTTTCATGTGTTGATGAAACACAAATTAATGTCTATTAAACGACATAAAATCTATATATTGATTAATTAGATATAAAATGCACATGCCCATCGTAATAATAATACAAAATTCACATTTATCCATTTTTCATGTATTAATTAAATATGAATTAATATCTGTTCACTGAATATGAATTTACGTCTATAAATTTAATATGATACTTTCATGTGTTGATTGAACGTAAATTAACGTCCATTAAATGATATAAAATCTATATATTTATTAATTAGATATAAAATGCACATGCCCATCGTAATAATCATAGAAAATTCACATTGATCCAATTCATATCCATTAAACCTCTATACATGATATATGAGACTTTCATGTGTTGATCGAATGCAAATTAATGTCTATTAAGTGACATAAAACCTATATATTTATTAATTAAATATAAATGAAATATAAATAAATTAATTAAATATAATTAAATATAAAATGCACATGACCATTATAATAATAATAGAAAATTCACATTTATTCATTTTCATGTACTAATTAAATATAAATTAATATTTATTCATTAAATATGAATTCACATCTATACATGAAATATAGGACTTTCGTGTGTTGATCAAATGCAAATTAATGACTATTAAACGCCATAAAATTCTATATATTGATTAATTAGATATCAAATGCACACGTCCATCGTAATAATAATAGTAGAAAATTCACATTTCTCCATCCCTTGTCCACGCACATCCCCTCGTTAAACACAAATTTTCATGTATTAATTAAATACGAATTAATATCTCTTCACTGAATATGAATTTACGTCTATAAATTAAATGTCACGTTTTGCATGTGTTGATTGAACGTAAATTAATATCCATTAAATGACATAAAACCTATATATTGATTAATTAGATATAAAATGCACACGTCCATCATCATAATAATAGAAAATTCACATTTATCCAATTAATATACATTAAATATGGGACTTTCGTGTGTTGATCAAACACAAATTAATGTCTATTAAACACCATAAAACCTATATACTTATTAATTAGATATAAAATGCACATGTCCATCGTAATAATAATAATAATAAATTCACATTTATCCAATTAATACACATTAAAAATCTACACATTAAATATGGAACTTTCGTGTGTGGCTCAAAAGCAAATTAATGTCTATTGAACGACATAAAAATCTATACATTGATTAATTAGATATAAAATGCACACGTCCATCATCATAATAATAGAAAATTCACATTTCTCCATTTTCATGTATTAATTAAATATGAATTAATACCTGTTCACTGAATATGAATTTACGTCTATAAATTAAACGAACGCAAATGACCATCCATTACACGTCTATACGTGAAATATCACCTGTGAAGTGATAGAAAAATACATTTATTGATCAATTAAACAGAAAATTCAGCTTTATTCGTGCCATACGCATTCATTTCTGGATCGCTCAATATCAACCCTCATCTATGAAATGATATTAAACTCTTAATTAAATATAAAAGCCCATTTATTTCACAATAAAATGTATTATTAATTTATTATTATCATTTATTCCACAATAAAATTTATTTTTTATTTATTTATTTATTATTATTATTATTTATTTATTTATTCCACAATAGAAAATTCACCAAATCTTTAATGTCATAAATATATGAAAATATGTCAAATACATATTCAAAAAATATAAAATAGCTATAGAATATATGAAAATGTATCAAATAAATATTCAAAATATATAAAATAGGTATAGAATATATGAAAATATATCAAATAAATATTCAAAACACATGAAATAAGTATAAAATATATGTAATGAATATATGAAATGTATCAAATAAATATTCAAAAATACATAAAATAAGTATAAAATATATTTAATAAATAAATAGATAAAGCACACTTATTTATTTATTTATTTATTACACAATAAAATTTTTATTAATTTATTATTATTATTTATTATTATTTATTATTATTAGTTATTCCACAATAAAATTTATTATTCATTTATTTCTTATTTATTTATTTAAAGCACATTTATTTATTTGTTTCACAATAAAATGTATTATATATTTATTATTTATTAATTATTATAATAATTTATTTATTTATTCCACAATACAATATTCACCAAATCTTAAAAAAAAAAAATATATATTTATATAATTTTATATATTCAAATATGACATAATATATGCAATATATTATCATTAATAAAATGAGTCTTCACATATATAAAAATAATGCATGAAAAATAAAAATAAAATAATAAGTATACAAACTAAATGTATGAAATAAATACACAAAAGTACAAATATAGAGACATTTATAACATAATGTTAATATAATAAAAATAAAATGAAATGAATATATTAAATATATATATGTTTTAAAGATTTGGTGTTTATACTTATTTTATATATTTAAAGACATTTATGATATATATATTTTTTCCACATACTTATTTTATGTATTTTCACATCGATTTGATATATTTAAATATATTCATTTTATATATTTTCTTGTATTTAAATACATTTATTATATATATTTTTCCCCATATTATTTTATATATTTTCACATCGATTTCATATATTTAAATATATTCATTTTATGTATTTTCATGTATTTATTTCATATATGTTTATACTTATTTTATATATTTAAATATATTCATTTTATGTATATTTTCACATACTTAATTTATATATGTTCATACTTATGTGATATATTTCAATATATTCATTTTATATATTTTTTCACATACTTATTTCATATATTTCCACATTTATTTGATATATTTAAATATGTTCATTTTATACATTTTCACATATTTATTTTATATTTTAAATATATTCATTTTATGTATTTTCATGTATTTATTTCATATATGTTTATACTGATTTTGTATATTTAAATATATTCATTTTATGTATATTTTCACATACTTAATTTATATATGTTCATACTTATGTGATATATTTCAATATATTCATTTTATATATTTTTCACATACTTATTTCATATATTTCCACATTTATTTGATATATTTAAATATGTTCATTTTATACATTTTCACATATTTATTTTATATATTTTCACATTTATTTGATGTATTTAAATATATTCATTTTACATATATTTTCACATACTTATTTTATATGTTTTCACACTTATTTGATATATTTAAATATATTCATTTAATATATTTTCACATTTATTTGATGTATTTAAATATATTCATTTTTATGTATATTTTCACATACTTATTTTATATATTTTTAACGTATTTGAAATAATCAAATATATTCATTTTATATATTTCCATATATTTATTTCATATGTTTTCACACTTATTTGATATATTTCAATATATTCATTATATATATATTTTTCATATGTTTATTTTATATATGTTTATACTTATTTTATGTATTTTTGAATATTTATTGGATATATTTTCATATATTCATTACATATATTTTATACTTATTTCATGTACTTTTTATATATTTATTTTATATATTTTCATATATTTTATACTTATTTTAAATATTTCTGAATATTCATTTCATATATTTTCATATATATTCATTACATATATTTTTATACTTGTTTCATATATTTTTGAATATTTATTTGATATATTTTCATATATTTTATACCTATTATATATATTTTTAAAATATGTATTTGATATATTTTCATATATATTTATTACATATATTTTTATAATTATTTCATATATTTTTGAATATTTCTTTGATATATTTTTATATTGATTTTTAAAATATTTTTACCATCTATATGTATGATAAAACATATATCCTATATATCACATATCAACATATATATATGATCCATTTAAAAATCAGAAATCCTTCCCGAAAAAATAAAACCAATAATCATAAAAAATATATTTTTTTATTTAAAAAAAGTGTGTCGGGTGTTGTGTGGGTGGAATTTTAAAGAAAATAATAATAAAAAAATATATATATATATAATAAATATATATATAATAAAATAAATTTAAAAATAAAAATTAAAATAATAAAAAAATAAATAAAAATCTCACCATGAGCCCCTGGTGGATAAATAATAAAATAAATAAAATAAAAATATATGTAATAAAATAAAAAATTAAAATAAAAATGATAAAATAATAAAATAAAATAAAAATGTCACCATGAGCCCCCCCCTTCTGGTGGATAAATAATTCAAAATACGTGTATAAATAAATAAATAAGAGAAATCAAGGATTAAAGGGTGGTGACAGATCCTCCCAAAACGACACAAATCCCCCCAATAAATAAATCATCATCTATCCTTTCTGAGAAAAAGAAAAAAAAATACAATAAAAACGCCTCCTTCTATTATTTTTATTATTTTTGTAAAAAAATTCATTTATTAGTATTATCCTTGTCCAAATAAAATAAAATACAATAAAATAAAATAAAAAGTAAAATAAAATAAAATAAAATAAAATAAAAATAAAATAATCCCACTGGGACATGTGTCTCCCCAAGCTCCTTGTCCAAGTAAAATAATAAAATAATGTAATATAATATAAGATTAAATAAATAAATAAAATAAATACATAAATAAATAAATAAATAAATAAAATAAAATAAAATAAATAAAAATAAAATTAATCCAACTTGGACATGTGTCTCCTCCCAGCTCGTTCTCCAAATATAAAATAAAATAAATAAAATAAAAATAAAATAATCCAACTGGGACATGTGTCTCCCCCCCAAGCTATTGTCCAAATAATAAAATAAAATAAAATAAAATAAAATAAAATAAAATAAAATAAAATAAAATAAAATAAAAGATTCCTTGGATCATTTGAATAATGTGAAATCAAATAAAATTAAAATAATGTGAAATACATAAAGGAATTAAAATAACGACATAATCACGTTGGGACGCTCATTCGAATAAAATTAAATAAAATGAAATAAAATAAAATAAAAGGAAATGAAATAAAATTTGTGATAAAGGAAAATGTCATAAAATCATGCATGCGGGCGGGATACGCGCGTCTCCCCTCCCCGGGATCATTTGAATAAAATTAAAATTAAATAAAATTTGTAATAAGGGGAAATAGAATAAAAATAACACAGCTCGGGGGGCGGGGAATGTGTCCTCTCCCTCAGATCATCTGAATAAAGGGAAATAAAATAAAATAAAATAAAATATCAAATAATAAAATAAAATATGAAATATAAAATCATATATAATATATAAAATGAAATATAAAACATGATATGAAATAAACATAACATGAAATAAAATATAAAATAAAATTTAAAATAAATATAAAATAAAATTTAAAAAGTAAAATAAAATAAATATTAGATATAAAATAAAATGAAAATGAAAATAAAATAAAATATAAAATGAAATGAAAATGAAATAAATAAAAAGTAAAATAAAATAAATATAAAATATAAAATAAAATAAAAAGTAAAATGAAATATTAGATTAAAAAAATTAAAAATAAAATATAAAATAAAATAAATAAAAATAAAATAAAATATAAAACATAAAATAAAATAAAACAATCCAACTGGGATGTGTTTTGTTTCCTGTGGCTCATTTGAATAAAATAAATTCAAATTTTAATCCTATGAAATAAAATAAAATTTGTAGTAAGGGAAAATAGAATCACCTTCCTACGGGGGGTGCCTCGTCTCCCTTAGATCATTGGAATAAAGTGAAATGAAATAAAATAAAATAAAAAATAAAACAAAATAAAATATAAAGTACAATATAAAATATGAAATAAAATGAAACATACAATAAAATAAAAAGAAAATAAAAAAGAAAATAAATATAAAATATAAAATAAAATGTAAAATAAAATAAATAAAAAGTAAAATAAAATAAAATGTAAAGTGAAATAAACAAAAAGTAAAATAAGATAAAATGTAAAATATAAAATAAAATAAAATAATCCAACTGGGATGTGTTTTGTTTCCGTGGCTCATTTGAATACAATAAAATTCAAATTTAATCCTATGATATAAAAATAAAATTTGTAATAAAGAAAAGAGAATGTGTCGTCTCCCTTAGATCATTGGAATAAAGTGAAATAAAATAAAATAAAAAATAAAATAAAAAATAAAACAAAATAAAATACAAAATATAATATAAAGTATAATATAAAATATGAAATAAAATGAAATACAAAATAAAATGAAAATTAAAAATAAATAATATAATATAATATAAATTAAATAAAATAAAAATAAAACAAAATAAAATACAAAATATAATATAAAGTATAATATAAAATATGAAATAAAGTGAAATATAAAATAAAATGAAAATAAAAAAATAAAAAATAATATAATGTAAATAAAAAATATATATAAAATATAATATAAAGTAAAATAAAATATAATATATAAAAAAACAAAATAAAATAAAATAAAATAATCAAACTGGGACGTGTGTCGTCTCCCCCGGCTCATTTGAATAAAATAAAATTCAAATTTAATCCTATGAAATAAAATAAAATTTGTAATAAAGGGAAATGGGATGAAATAAAAAAATTAAAAATAAAAAAATTAAAATAAAAAAATAAAATAAAAATAAAAATAAAATAAAATAAAACAATCCAACTGGGATGTGTTTTGTTTCCGTCTCATTTGAATAAAATAAATTCGGATCACTTGAATAAAAATAATTAAAATAAAATAATCTGAAATAAAACAAAATAAAATATAAAGTAATATAAAATAAATATATAATAAATATATATAAATAAATATATAAAATATAAAAAAATAAAAGAAAATAAATAATAAAATAAAATAAAATAAAATAAAATAAAAATAAAAATAAAAATAAAATAAACAAAAAGTAAAATAAAATAAAATGTAATGAAATAAAATAATAATCCAACTGGGATGTGTTTTGGCTCATTTGAATACAATAAAATTCAAATTTAATCCTATGATATAAAATAAAATTTGTAATAAAGGAAAAGAGAATCACCGCCTCCCTCAGATCATTGGAATTTGAAATAAAATAAAAATAAAACAAAATAAAATCAAAAATATAATATGTATAAAATAAAATATGAAATGAAATGAAATACAAAATAAAATGAAAATTAAAAATAATATAATATAATATAAATTAAATAAAATAAAAATAAAACAAAATAAAATACAAAATATAATATAAGTATAATATAAAATATGAAATAAAATTAAAATAAAATAAAATGAAAATAATAAAAAATAAAATATAAAATAAAAATAAAAAAATATAAAAATAAACATAAAATAAAACAAAATAAAATAAAAAAAAAAAAAATAAAATAAAATAATCAAAATAAAATAGAAAATAAGATATAATAAAATAAAATAAAATAAAATAAAAAAATAAAATAATATAATAAAGAAAAATGAAAATAAAATAAAATAAAAAACTAAAATAAAATAGAAAATAAGATATAATTCTGAAATAAAATAAAATAAAAAAAAAATAATGTTGAAAAATGAAATAAAAGATAAAAAAAGAATAAACAGAAATAAAAAAACTAAAATAAAATAGAAAATAAGATATAAATATTTGAATAAAAAATAAAGGAAAAAAAATAAAATAATCTAAAATAAATGTGAAACAAAAAATATAATTAAGGTGACATAAAATAAAATAAAATAAAATAAAATAAAATAAAATAAAATAAAATAAAATAAAATAAAATAAAATAAAATAAAACAAAATAAAATAGAAAATAAGATATAATGAAGGGAAATAAAATAAAATAGAAAATAAGATATAATGAAGGGAAATAAAATAAAATAAAAAAACTAAAATAAAATAGAAAATAAGATATAATTAAGGGAAATAAAATAAAATATATAATTAAGGGAAATAAAATAAAATAAAATAAAAAATAAATATAATAGAAAAAATAAAATATAAAATAAAATAGAAAATAAGGGAAATAAAATAAAGATAAAATAAAACAAAATAAAATACAAAACAATATATAATTAAGGGAAATAAAAATTAAAATAAAATAGAAAATAAGATATAATTAAGGGAAATAAAATAAAATAAAATAAAATAAAATAGAAAATAATATATAATTAAGGAAATAAAATAAAATAAAATAAAAAATAAAATAGAAAATAATATATAATTAAGGGAAATAAATAAACTAAAATAAAATAAAATAGAAAATAATATATAATTAAGGGAAATAAAATAAAATAAAACAAAATAAAATACAAAACAACATATAATTATAAAATCAAAAAATAAAAAATAAAATAGAAGATAATATATAATTAAGGGAAATAAAATAAAATAAAATAAAATAGAAAATAATATATAATTAAGGGAAATAAAATAAAATACATAAAATAAAATAATAAAAATAAAGAAATAAAGAAATAAAATAGAAAATAATATATAATTAAGGGAAATAAAATAAAATAAAATAAAATAGAAAACAATATATAATTAAGGGAAATAAAATAAAATAAAATATATAAAATAAAATAAAATAAAATAAAATAAAATAAAATAAAATAAAATAAAATCAAAGGGAATTTAAATCAATCATTTCAATAAAGAGAAATAAAATTAAAATGAAATTAGCCTATGAAATAATCTGAAATCAAAGGGAATTTAAATCAAATAATCCAACTGGGGGACGCGCGTCTCCCTCGGATCATTTCAGGACAGTGAAATAAAATTAAAATAAAATGAAATTAAAATCATAACCTGACACCCAGGAAAATGCAATAAAATAAAATAAAATAAAATAAAATAAAATAAAATAAAATAAAATAAAATAAATAAAATACAAAATTTGAAATAAAGGAAAATAAAATTAACATCATCCCACGGGGAGGGGGACGTGTGTCTCCGCCTCCCCCTCCCACTCTCATTAAAATAATGTCAAATAAAATCAGATTTAAAATAAAAAATAAAATAAAATATAAAATCCTATGAAATTAAGGCAAATAAAATAAAGGAATTCACGTGGGACTGCGTTGTCTGACTCCCCCGCATCATTTGAATAATCAGGAATAAAATAAAATATATAATTATCTGGATGAAAGGAACATGAAATAATATAAAATAAAATAACCAATACTATGAATGTAAAATCAAAATAATATAATAAATATATATATATATATATATAATAAAATTTAAAAAAGAAAATTAAAAAAATAAAATAAAATAAAATAAAATAATCCAACTGGGCGTGCGCATCACCCTCGGCTCATTTGAATAAAGTGAAGTGAAATTAAATTAAATTCAATTAAAATTAAATAATATGAAAGCAAATAATAACATGTAAAAAAAAGGGAAATAAAATAAAATAAAATAATCCAACTGGGGAGGCGCGTCTCCCTCGGACCATTTAAATAATGTGAAATCAAATAAAATATTTGAAATGAAATAAAATAAAATATATAATAATCTGGATGAAAGGGAAATAAAATAAAATAATCCAACTGGGCATGTGCATCTCCCTCAGCTCATTTGAATAAAGTGAAGTGAAATTAAAATAAAATAAAATTAAAATAAAAATATGGAAGAAAATAAGAACATATAAAATAAAGGGAAATAAAACAAAATAAAATAATCCAACTGGGGATGCGCATCTCCCTCGGCTCATTTGAATAAAGTGAAATGAAATGAAATTAAAATAAAATAATATGAAAGAAAATAATAACATATAAAATAAAGGGAAATAAAATAAAATAATCCTATTGGGGACGCATGTCTCCCTCGGATCATTGGAAGAATGAGAAAGCAAATAAAATATTTGCAATAAAAATAAAATAAAATATATAATAATCTGGATGAAAGGGAAATAAAATAAAATAATCCAACTGGGGAGGCGCGTCTCCCTCAGATCATTTAAATAATGTGAAATCAAATAAAATCAAATAAATAAAATAAAATAAAATAAAATAAAATAAAATAAAATAAAATACATAATAATCTGGATTAAAGGAAAATAAACTGAAGCGAAGATAAAATACAATGAAATTAAAATAAAATAATATGAAATAAAATAATAGCATATGAAATAAAGGAAAATAAAATGAAATAATCCAACTGGGGACATGCGTCTCCCTCGGATCATTTGAATAAAGTGAAGTTAATATTGAATTAAATTAAAATAAAATATGGAGTAAAATATGAAATTAAATAAAATAATCCTATTGGGGACGCACGTCTCCCTCGGATCATTGGAAGAATGACAAATCAAATAAAATATTTGCAATAAAATAAAATAAAATAAAATATATAATAATCTGGATTAAAGGAAAACAAAGTAAAATAATCCAACTGGGGACACGCATCTCCCTCGGATCATTTGAATAAAGAGAAGTGAAATTAAAATAAAATCAAATTACAATAAAATAATATGAAAGAAAATAATAACATATAAAATAAAGGGAAATAAAATAAAATAATCCAACTGGGAACGTGTGTCTCCGTCAGATCATTTGAATAAAGTGAAGTGAAATTAAAATAAAATAAAAATTAAAATTAAATAATAAGAAAGAATATAATAACATATAAAATAAAGGGAAATAAAATAAAATAATCCAACTGGGGACGCACGTGTCCCCCGGACCATTTAAATAATGTGAAATCAAATAAAATATTTGAAATGAAATAAAATAAAATATATAATAATCTGGATGAAAGGAAAATAAAATAAAATAACCCAACTGGGGACGCGCATCTCCCTGAGATCATTTGAATAATGTGAAATCAAAATAAAATATTTAAAATAAAATAAAATAATATGAAATAAAATAATAAAATATAAAATAAAGGGAAATAAAATAAAATAATCCAACTGGGGCCAACACATGTCTCCCCTGGATCATTTGAATAATGAGAAATCAAATAAAATATTTGAAATAAAATAAAATGAAATATATAATAATCTGGATGAAAGGGAAATAAAATAAAATAATCCAACTGGGCACGCGTTGTCTCCCTCAGATCATTTAAATAATGTGAAATCAAATAAAATATTTGAAATAAAATATATAATAATCTGGATGAAAGGGAAATAAAATAAAATAATCCAACTGGGGACATGCATCTCCCTCGGATCATTTGAATAAAGAGAAGAAATTAAATTAAAAAAATAAAATGAAATAAAATAAAATATAAAATAAAGGGAAATAAAATAAAATAATCCAATTGGGGATGCACGTCTCCCCCGGATCATTTGAATAAAGAGAAGAGAAATTAAAATAAAATAAAATTAAAATAATATGAAATAAAGGAAAATAAAATAAAATAATCCAACTGGGGACGCGTTGTCTCCCCCAGATCATTTGAATAATGAGAAATCAAATAAAATATTTAAAATAAAATAAAATAATATGAGATAAAATAATAAAATATAAAATAAAGGTAAATAAAATATAATAATCCAACTGGGGACCACATCTCCCTCAGATCATTTGAATAAAGTGAAACGACATTAAAATAAAATAAAATAAAAATAAAATAATATGAAATAAAATATAATAAAGCATAAAATAAAATGAAAATAAAATGAAATAATCCAACTGGGGACATGCGTCTCCCTTGGATAATTTCAATAAAGTGAACTGAAATTCAAATTAAATTAAAATAAAATATGAAATGAAATCATAAAACATGATATGAAGGAAAATCATAAAGAAAAATATGGAATAAAAACAAAATTTGAAATAAGGTTAACATCATCGCAATAATAAAATAAATACCATGAAATAAATAAAGGAAAATAAAATGATAAAGTAACCCGACAGGAGACGTGTCTCTCCTGCCTTATTTGAATAAAAGTGAAATAAAATAAAATAAAATAATGGAATGAATTCAATTAAAATAAATAAATAGAATAAATGATATAAAATACATAAAATAATATGAATTCTGTTAAACAAGAAATAAATAAATAAAATAAAATACATGAAATAAAAGGAATAAAATATTATGAATTAAATTAAAATAAATAAATAAAATGAAATGAATGAAATAAAATAAATGAAATGCAATGAAATAAAAAATAAAATAAATGAAATAAAATACATGAAATAAATGAAATAATAAAATAATATGAATTAAATTAAATTAAAATAAATAAATAAAATGAAATAAATGAAATAACATGCATAAGATAATATGAATTAAATTAAATTAAAATAAATAAATAAAATGAAATAAATGAAATAACATACATAAGATAATATGAATTAAATTAAATTAAAATAAATAAATAAAGTAAAATACATGAAATAAATGAAATAATATGAATTAAATTAAATCAAAATAAATAAATAAGATAAAATAAATGAAATAAAATAAATAAAATAAAATAAGTGAAATGCAATAAAATAAAACAAAGTAAATGAAGAAAAATAATATATAAAATAAAATATACTAAAGTAAAATCCAGGCGGGATGCAGGTCTCCTGGGGATGAGGTGAATTTAAATGAAATTAGAATCCTATGAAACAGAATAAAATTTGAAATAAAGGGAAGCCAAATAAAAATGACAATCATGCAACTGCAGGGACAGCGCCCCACCTGCTCCCTTCAACACAGTGAGGAAAAAATAAAATATAATATAATAAAATGTAATAACATGTAACAACATAAGAAATAAATGAAAATAAAGTAAAAATCTAATGAGCTCTAGTAAAAAGTAATAAAATAAAATCAGAAATAACTGAAAATAGAAAGTAAAATAACAAATAAATGAAAATAAAGTAAAATATCATGAATTCTGGTAAAATATGAAAACATAAATTGAGAAATAAATGAAAATAAAATAAAATAAAAGTGAATAATATAATTTAAAAAAATAAAAAAGAATAAATCACAAAAACAGTAATAATAACCATATAGTTAATAGAATCCACATCCATCCGGGTCGCTGGAATAAATATCCATTTTATTAAAATGTGTCAATATTCTTCTCCCCTAAGAAATAAATACAAACAAAGTAAAATAATACAATTCAGAGAAGTCACGTCCTTCCGGCTCACTTGCGAAAGTATCTACTTTATTTACATTTTAATAGTTTCCTCCCCTCAAATATAAATAAAAATAAAGAAAATAATATAATATAATTAATAGAATCCATCCTTCTGACTCACTGGAATAAATATCTAATATATATATATATATATATCTCTGTATATATATATACAGAGATATATATATATATATATTTTAAAAATATTTTTCACCTCTCAGAAATAAATAAAAATAAAATAAAATAAAAATAATATAATTAATACAATCCACATCCTTCTGACTCACTGGAATAAATATCTATTATATATATATTTTTGTTTTGTTTTGTTTTGTTTTTCAAGGTAGGGTCTCACTCTGTCCCAGGCTGACCTGGAATTAACTATGTAGTCTCAGGGTGGCCTTGAACTCAAGACGATCCTCCTACCTCTGCCTCCCGAGTGCTGGGATTAAAGGCGTGCGCCACCACGCCCGGCTATTATATATATATTTTGTTAAATATTTTTCGCCTCTCAGAAATAATTAAAAATAAAATGAAATAAAAATAATATAATTAATAGATTCGACATCCTTCTGACTCACTGGAATAAATATCTATTATATATATATATTTTTTAAAATATTTTTTGCCTCTCAGAAATAATTAAAAATAAAATGAAATAAAAATAATATAATTAATAGATTCGACATCCTTCTGACCCACTGGAATAAATATCTATTATATGTATATTTTCTTAAAATATTTTTTGTCTCTCAGAAATAAATAAAAATAAAATGAAATTAAAAAATAATATAATTAATAGAATCCACATCTTCTGACCCACTGGAATAAATATCTATTATATATATCTATACATATTTATTTAATATTTTCTCCCCTCAGAAATAAATCAGAATAAAATGAAATTAAAATCATAAAATTCATAGAATTCACATCCTTCTGGCTGTCTGTGGGTGGATCTGGGAGACAGTAAGTGACATCAGTGATGGGAGGTGCATGCCCCGCCCCTTCCTGTCTGTCTGTGTCCATGTGTCCTGTCAATCACTCATGTGGGGAGCAGCTCAGCCTCCAATAGGGGCCTCTGTGTGTGGGTGCGGGGCCTGGAGACAGGAAGTGACATCAGTGATGGGAGGTGTATGCCCCGCCCCTTCCTGTCTGTCTGTGTCCCTGTGTCCTGTCAATCACTCATGTAGGGAGCAGTTCTGCCTCCTCTAGGGGGCTCTGTGTGTGGGCGGAGCCTGACACAGGAAGTGACGTCACTGAAGGTTGTTGTATGCCCCGCCCCTTCCTGTCTGTCCATGTCCCTGTGTCCTGTCAATCACTCATGTGGGGCGCAGCTCTGCCTCCTCTAGGGGGCTCTCTGTGGGGGTGGGGCCTGGAGACAGGAAGTGACATCAGTGATGGGAGGCATATGCCCCACCCCTTCCGGTCTGTCTGTGTCCTTGTGAACTGTCAATCACTCATGTGGGAAGCAGCTCTGCCTCCACTAGGGGGCTCTGTGTTTGGGGGTGATGCCTGGAGACAGGAAGTGACGTCACTGACGGGAGGTGCAGGCCCCGCCCCTTCCTGTCTGTGTTCCTGTGTCCTGTCAATCACTCATGTGGGAAGCAGCTCTGCCTCCTCTAGGGGGCTCTGTGTGTGGGGGGCAGGGCCTGGAGAAAGGAAGTGACATCACTGATAGGTGTATGCCCTGCCCCTTCCTGTCTATCTGTGTCCCTGGGAACTGTCAATCACTCATGTGGGGAGCAGCTCTGCCTCCTCTAGGGGCTCTGTGTGGGGGTGGGGCCTGGAGACAGGAAGTGATGTCACTGGTGGGAGGTGGATGCCCCACCCCTCCCTGTCTGTGTCCCTGTGTCCTGTCAATCACTCATGTGGGGAGCAGCTCTGCCACCACGTGGGGCCTCTGTGGGGGGGTGATGCCTGGAGACAGGAAGTGACATCACTGATGGGAGGTGTATGCCCCGCCCCTTCCTGTCTGTGTCCATGTGTCCTGTCAATCACTCATGTGGGGAGCAGCTCTGCCTCCACTAGAGGGCTCTGTGTGTGGGGGGCAGGGCCTGGAGACAGGAAGTGACATCAGTGATGGGAGGTGTATGCCCCACCCCTTCCTGTCTGTCTCTGTCCCTGTGTCCTGTCAATCACTCATGTGGGGAACAACCCTGCCACCAAGAGGGGCCTCTGTGTGTGGGTGGAGCCTGAAACAGGAAGTGACATCACTGATGGGAGGTGGAGGCCCCGCCCCTTCCTGTCTGTGTCCCTGTGTCCTGTCAATCACTCATGTGGGGAGCAGCTCTGCCTCCTCTAGGGGGCTCTGTGTGTGGGTGGAGCCTGACACAGGAAGTGACGTCACTGAAGGGAGGTGGAGGCCCCGCCCCTTCCTGTCTGTCCATGTCCCTGTGTCCTGTCAATCACTCATGTGGGGAGCAGCCCTGCCTCCTCTAAGGGGCTCTGTGTGGGGGGAGCAGGGCCTGACACAGGAAGTGACATCACAGAGGGCTGTGTAGGCCCCGCCCCTTCCTGTCTGTCCGTGTCCCTGCGTCCTGTCAATCACTCATGACAGGGGGTGTGTGGTGCAGGGCAAGGGGGGGGCACTGTGATTGACAGCTCCATGCCTAGGCAGATGATCATGGTCCCGCCCACATTGCTAGGATTGACAGCTGCATGATGGACAGCTCTGTGCCCAAGACAATGCGTGTGGTCCCGCCCCAGGCTCTGAGTGACAGCTCGGTGCCCACGCTGAGATCCCGTGGTCCCGCCCACCACACTGTGATTGACAGCTGCACACTCCCCCACCCCATGGCTGCTGCTGGATACCAGCATGATGATGATTGACAGGTGGGGCTCCACCCATGACACGATGATTGACACCTCGTGGCACAGGCAAATTGACCAGGGCTCCGCCCACAGCCCTATGATTGACAGCCAGGACCTCACCTCCGGACACACAGCACCATGATGCCAGGCCTAGGGCAGTGGCCCCGCCCACAACACAATGATTGACAGGTCCGTGGGAAGGGCTGTATAGGGGCGGGATGTGGGACAGGAAGTGATATCACTGATCGGAAGTAGAGGCCCCGCCCCTTCCTCTCTGTCTGTGTCCCGGGGTCCTGTCAATCACTCATGAGGGGGTGCTGTGTGTGGGGGGTGTCGTGGGGGGTCACTGTGATTGACAGCTCCATGGCCTGGCTGATGAGTGTGGTCCCGCCCACAACACAATGATTGACAGGTCCGTGGGAAGGTGTGTATAGGGGCGGGATGTGGCACAGGAAGTGACGTCGCTGATGGGAAATGGTGGCCCCGCCCCATCCTGTCTGTCTGTGTCCCTGCGTCCTGTCAATCACTCATGAGGGGGGTGTACTGTGTGTGGGGGGCTGTCGTGGGGTCACTGTGATTGACAGCACTTGGTGTGTGTGTGGGGGGCGGGTCATATCCGGTGGGCGGGGCCAGTGAGGGTGCGGGCGTGCTGACAGGAAGTGACATCAAAGATTAGAGGAGGCCCCGCCCCTTCCTGTCACTCACCTGTCTCCTGTCAATCAATCTGCTCTGTAAGAAGCAGCTGGGACTGCACTTTGTGTGTGTGTGGGGTGGGGGTGGTCATATCCGGTGGGCGGGGCCAGTGAGGGCGCGGTCGTGCTGACAGGAAGTGACATCACAGATTGGAGGAGGTCCCGCCCCTTCCTGTCACTCACTGCCTCTCCCACCTGTCAATCTATGTGTCATGAAGGGAGCGGCAGGGTCTCCACCTGGTGTGTGTGTGGGGTCACATCCGGTGGGCGGGGCCTGCGAGGGGGCCCATCTGCTGACAGGAAGTGACATCACAGATTCTTGGAGGCCCCGCCCCTTCCTGTCAGTCCAGGCCTCTGCCACCTGTCAATCCATCTCCTGTGTGTGGGGATCAAATCCGGTGGGTGTGGCCAGTGAGGTGGGCGGTCGTGCTGACAGGAAGTGACGTCACAGATTCTTGGAGGCCCCGGCCCTTCATGTCAGTCGGGGCCTCTCCCACTTGTCAATCCATCCATGTGTGTGGGGGATCGCACCCGGTGGGCGGGGCTAGTCAGGGTGCAGTCGTGCTGACAGGAAGTGACATCACAGATTGGAGGAGGTCCCGCCCCTTCCTGTCACTCAATGCCTCTCCCACCTGTCAATCTATGTGTCATGAAGGGAGCGGCAGGGTCTCCACCTGGTGTGTGTGTGTGGGGTCACATCCGGTGGGCGGGGCCTGCGAGGGGGGCCCATCGCTGACAGGAAGTGACATCACAGTTTCTTGGAGGCCCCGCCCCTTCCTGTCCGTCGGGGCCTCCCCCACCTGTCAATCCATCTCCTGTGTGTGGGGATCAAATCTGGTGGGTGGGGCCAGTGAAGTGGGTGGTCGTGCTGACAGGAAGTGACATCACAGATTCTTGGAGGCCCCGCCCCTTCCTGTCAGTCGGGGCCTCCCCACCTGTCAATCCATCCATGTGAGTGTGGGGGTCGCACCCGGTGGGCGGGGCTAGTGAGGGGCAGCAGTGCTGACAGGAAGTGACATCACAGATTGGAGGAGGTCCCGCCCCTCCTGTCACTCAATGCCTCTCCCACCTGTCAATCTATGTGTCGTGAAGGGAGCGGCAGGGTCTCCACCTGGTGTGTGTGTGTGGGGGGGTCACATCCGGTGGGCGGGGCCCGAGAGGGGGGCCCATCTGCTGACAGGAAGTGACATCACAGATTCTTGGAGGCCCCGCCCCTTCCTGTCCGTCGGGGCCTCTCCCACCTGTCAATCCATCCATGTGTGTGGGGGTCGCACCCGGTGGGCGGGGCTAGTCAGGGTGCAGTCGTGCTGACAGGAAGTGACATCACAGATTGGTGGAGGCCCCGCCCCTTCCTGTCAGTCAGTGCCTCCCCCACCTGTCAATCCATCTTGAGTGAACAGAGGGGCTCTGACTCCCCCTGGGGATGGGCGGGGCCAGCGAGGGGCGGGGCTAATGGCACCGGAAGTGACGTCACTGAGCGCGTGCGCTGAGAACCAATCACCAATAGTCAACAAGTTCAATAGAAAAATGAAAAATCTAAATAAATAAACAATAAAAGAACAAAAATAGATGAAAGGTAAAGTAAATAAGTGGAAAAGAAATCAAACAAATAAAATAATAAAAATAAATAATGAAATAAATAAACAAATATATAGTGAATGAAATTAAAAGTCAATGGGATGAGTAAATAAATCACGAGATAAAGAAATAAATAAGAAAATAAATAAATATGCAATAAATCACATAAAAAGTAAATTAAATAGGTCAATAAATGATGAAAAGAATCAGTACATGGATATAAATTAAATGAATAAATAATAAATTACATGAATGAACAACTAATAAAAGGAATGAATAAAAATAGATGAATGAAAATAAATTAAATAAATGAATGAAAATAAATTAAATAAATAAGGAAAACAAAGAAAAGGAATAAAGGAATAAAAATGACCCTACCTTCCTCGCAAAACCAAAAAAGAACAAACAAATAAATGAATAAAACAAATAATTAATAAAATAAATGATTAAATAAAAAAAATAACTAATGAAACGAATAATTAAAAAATAAATGAAATAATGAAAACAAATAAAAATAAAACATGTGAAATTAATAAAACAATAAATAAATAAATATTTATTGTAATAAATAAAATAAAAATTGATTACAATAAAATTGATTACAATAAAATCGTGACCCAGACACTATTTAAATCCGAAATTAAAAATAAATCCATTTAAATAAATTAAAATACCATGAAATACACGAAATAAACGTAAAATAAACCCCAAATAAAGTGTTCAATATAAAATAAAATTTAAAAAAACGGACCCAAAACACAATAAAATCAGAAAGTGAATGACACGGACACCGTTTAATGACCAAATAAAATCATTTTTAAATGATTGAAAAACGAAATGTCAACGAAATGAGTGTGAAATCAACCAACCCAGAATAACGTTGAAGAAGAAATAAAATAAAAATGAAAAAAAGAATGAAGTGAGTGTAATAAAATGAAGTAAAATAAAACGAAATAAAATAATTTGAAATGAAATGAAGCGAAATGGAATAAAATAAAAAAAAATGAAGTGACTGAAATAAAATGAAATGATTGAAATTAAATGAAATAAATTGAAATAAAATAAAATAATTGAAACGAAATGGAATAAAATAAAGTGAAATAAAATGAAGTGATTGATATAAAATGACGTGAAATAAAATAAAATAAAATAAAATAATTTGAAATGAAATGAAGCAAAATGGAATAAAATAAAAATGAAATAAAATGAAGTGATTGAAATAAAATGAAGTGAAATAAAATGAAATAAATTAAAATAAAATAAAATAATTGAAGTGAAGCGAAACGGAACAAAATAAAATGAAATAAATTGAAATTAAATGAAATGAAATGAAATAAATTAAATTAAATGAAATTAATTGAAGTAAAATAAAAGTGAATTAAAATGAAATGAAGCGAAATAAAATGAAATAAATTAAAATAAAATAAAATAATTTGAAATGAAATGAAGCAAAATGGAATAAAATAAAAATGAAATAAAATGAAGTGATTGAAATAAAATGAAATAATTAAATAAAATAAATAAATTAAAATAAAATGAAATAAAATGAAATAAATTAAAATAAAATAAAATAATTGAAGTGAAGCGAAACGGAACAAAATAAAATGAAATAAAATGAAGTGACTGAAATAAAATGAAATGATTGAAATTAAATGAAATTAATTGAAATAAAATAAAATAATTGAAACAAAATGGAATAAAATAAAATAAAATAAAATAAAAATAAAATGAAATAATTGAAATAAAATAAAATATAAAATAATTTGAAATGAAATGAAGCAAAATGGAAATAAAATAAAATGAAATAAAATGGGTGAAATAAAATGAAATAAATTAAAATAAAATAAAATAATTCAGCTTTTTTTTTTAAACGGAACAAAAAAAATGAAATAAAATGAAGTGACTGAAATAAAATGAAACATTGAAATAAAAAAATAAATTAAAATAAAATGAAATATTATTGAAAAAATGAAAAAAATGGAATAAAATAAAAATGAAATAAAATGAAGTGACTGAAATGAAATGAAATGATTGAAATTAAATGAAATAAATTGAAATAAAATAAAACCATTGAAATGAAAAGAAGCGAAAGGCAATAAAATAAAATAAAAATAAAATGAAATAATTGAAACCCCACAAAGCAGAATAAAAAGGCCGGGAAAGGAAGTGAAATGGAAATGGAATAAATGGAAACAGGGTGGGTGAGGAGACAGACGCCTGTTTCCCATTTTCCTCAGTCTCAGCTTTTTTTTGTTTTTTTCCTAAAAAAATCTCTTTCTTGCGGTTGTAAAGAAAACATTAAAAAACCATTAAAAAGGTCAAATCACCCATTATTAAAAAAAAAAATTAAAATTAAAACAAGGCGCCGGCGGAAATATTCGCGAGGTATTCATATTCAGGGTCAACTGCAAACACCTTATCAGCATATTTATATTTCATTTATATCCCCATTTCCATTTTTCCCCATTATTTCTGAAAAAAAAAAAAAAAATATATATATATATTTATATAAAAATAAATAATTTTATATATATTTATATTTATCACGTTTCCCCCCATTACATCTGAAAATATATACATTTGTAAATCCATATATATATTTTAATATAAATATATATATAAATCCATATATATATATTATATAAAAAAATATATAAATCCATATATATATTTTATATAAAAATAAATATATATAAATAAATATATTTATATTTATATTTATATTTATATTTATATTTATATTTATATTTATATTTATATTTATATTTATATTTATATTTATATTTATCATTTCCCCCATTATTTCTGAAAATATATACATATATAGATCCAAATATATATTTTTTATATAAATAAAATATATATATAAATAAATATTTTTATATTGATCACATTTCCCTCATTATTTCTGAAAATATATACATATATAGATCCAAATATATATTTATATATATATAAATATGTATATAAATAAATATTTTTATATTTATCACATTTCCCCCATTATTTCTGAAAATATATACATATATAGATCCAAATATATATTTTTATATAAAAATAAAAAAATAAATATATATAAATAATTTTTTTATATTTATCACATTTACCCCCATTATTTTTGAAAATATATACATATATATAACCAAATATATATATTTATATAAAAATGAACAGATATATATAAATATATATAAATAAATATTTTGTATATTCATCACATTTCCCCATTATTTCTGAAAATATATACATATATATAGATCCAAATATATATTTTTATATAAAAATAAATATATATAAATATATATAAATATATATTTTTATATTTATCACATTTTGCCCCCATTATTTCTGAAAATATGTACATATATAGATCCAAATATATATTTTTATATAAAAATAAACATATATATAAATATATGAGTAAATATTTTTTATATTTATATTTATATTTATCACATTTCCCCCATTGTTTCTGAAAATATTTACATATATAGATCCAAATATATATTTTATATATAAATAAATATATATATAAATATGTATATAAATAAATATTTTTAATATTTATCACATTTCCCCTCATTATTTCTGAAAATATGTACATATATAGATCCAAATATATTTTTATATATAAATAAATATATATATGTATATAAATAAATATTTTTATATTTATCACATTTTCCCCATTATTTCTGAAAATATATACATATATAGATCCAAATATATACTTTTTATATAATAATAAATATATATATAAATATATATGAATAAATATTTTTATATTTATCACATTTCCCCATTATTTCTGAAAATATGTACATATATAGCTCTCAATATATATATTTATATAAAAATAAAAAATATATATATAAATATTTTTATATTTATTCAAATGAATATATTTATATTTATATACATGTTTTTTTGCTGAGACAAATGAAATAAACAAATAAATGTTATTTTATATTTATAAAAATAAATATATTTACATTTATATATATATTTTTTTCTGAGACAAAAGATCGGTGGGTTTTAAAAATACAAACAATTTCATATATCCATATGTATATCATATATATTAAATAAATATATATATATAAATTATATGTGATAAGTATTTGTTATTTATTATTTATAATATGACAAAATATATTATTTATAAATTAAATTAAATATATATTTCAATGTCTCTTCATATATGTATAATCTATATGATGTATACATATAAACTTGATATATATGATAATATATACATAATAAATGACAATAAATGGTGCATACACCCCTTCATAAGAGAGATAAATGGAAATAAATTATAATGAATGATAATGACATCCATATATGCATAGAGAGTGAGAGAGCCGTGGACGCACATACATGGAAAATCATATAAATAATAAATATATAAATTCATCCATGAAAGTCAATCATAATAAATGATAAATACATACATTTGCCAAGGGAAATAAATGAGAATAAATGATAAATCCCTAAATTTACCAAGGAAAATAAATGAGAATAAATGATATGTTCATGACTTTACAAATGAAAATTAATAATAAAAAATATAAAAATATAAATATATAAATGATAATTTAATAATAAAATGTTATATATATAAATATATAAATGATAAATGTATAAGTTTATAAATGAAAATAAATAATCATCATAATAAATGATGAATATATGAAAATATAAATGAAATTAAATGACAATCTATGATAAATATATACATTGACAAATGAATATAAAGGATAAAAGTTTGTAAATGGAAATGAAGTATAATAATAAATGATAAATATATAAATATATTAATGAAATTAAATGATAATAAGTTTATAAATGAAAATAATCATCATAATAAATGACGAATATATGAAAATATAAATGAAATTAAATGATAATGTATGATAAATATATACATTGACAAATGAAAATAAAGGATAATAAATTTGTAAATGAAAATGAAGTATAATAATAAATGATAAATATATAAATATATTAATGAAATTAAATGATAATAAGTTTATAAATGAAAATAAATAATCATATTAATAAATGATGAATATAAGAAAATATAAATGAAATTAAATGATAATCTATGATAAATATATACATTGACAAATGAAAATAAAGGATAAAAGTTTGTAAATGGAAATGAAGTATAATAAGAAATGATAAATATATAAATATATAAATGAAATTAAATGATAGCAAGTTTATAAATGAAAATATATAATCACAATAAATGACGAATATAGGAAAATATAAATGAAATGAAATGATAATCTATGATAAATATATACATTGACAAATGAAAATAAATGATAATAAATTTGTAAATGGAAATGAAGTATAATAATGAATGATAAATATATAAATATATAAATGAAATTAAATGATAACAAGTTTATAAATGGAAATAAATAATCATTATAATAAATAACGAATATATGAAAATATAAATGAAATTAAATAATAATGTATGATAAATATATACATTGACAAATGAAAATAAATGATAATGAATTTGTAAATGGAAATGAAGTATAATAATAAATGATAAATATATAAATATATAAATGAAATTAAATGATAATAAGTTTATAAATGAAAATAAATAATCATAATAAATGACTAATATATGAAAATATAAATGAAATTAAATGATAATGTATGATAAATATATACATTTATAAATGAAAATAAATGATAATGAATTTGTAAATGGAAATCAAGTATAATAATAAATGATAAATATATAAATATATAAATGAAATTAAATGATAATAAGTTTATAAATGAAAATAAATAATCATAATAAATGACGAATATATGAAAATATAAATGAAATTAAATGATAATGTATGATAAATATATACATTTATAAATGAAAATAAATGATAATGAATTTGTAAATGGAAATCAAATATAATAATAAATGATAAATAAAATGTAAATATGTAAATGAAATTAAATGATAACAAGTTTATAAATGAAAATAAATAATCACAATAAATAAATGATGAATATAGGAAAATATAAATGAAATTAAATGATAATGTATGATAAATATATACATTTATAAATGAAAATAAATGATAATGAATTTGTAAATGAAAATCAAATATAATAATAAATGATAAATATGAAAATATATAAATGAAATTAAATGATAACAAGTTTATAAATGAAAATAAATAATCATCATAATAAATGATGAATATATGAAAATATAAATGAAATTAAATGATAATGTATGATAAATATATACATTGACAAATGAAAATAAAGGATAATAAATTTGTAAATGGAAATGAAGTGTAATAATAAATGATAAATATAAATATATAAATGAAATTAAATGATAATAATGATAAACATATAAATACATAATTGAAATTAAATGATAATATGTGATGAATGTATATATTTATAAATGAAAATAAATGATAAATACATAAATTTATAAATGAGAATATATAATAATGGTACATGATAAATATAGAAATTTATAAATGAAATAAACAACAATGATAAAAGATAAATTTATTATTGTATAAATGAAAATACATAAATATACATAAATACATAAATATATAGATAGATGGATAGATGGATAAAAATACATCAGACAAAATAAAATGATAAACACATTACTTTACAGACCTATAAATGAAAATAAATCATCATAAATGGTCCATACATGCAGTGATCGAGACATAAATGAACAAAAATGAGAATAATTGTAAATTCATATATTGATGAATGAAAATTAGTGATAATAATAAATGACAAATATATACATACATAAATGCAAATAAATAATGGTAAATATAGTCATTTGTAATGAAAATAAATAAGAATAAATGATAAATATATCCATTTATGATGAAAATAAATAAGAATAAATTATAAATATATCCATTTATGATGAAAATAAATAATAAGTAAATGATAAATATATCCATTTATAATGAAAATAAACAACAATAAATGATAAATATATCCATTTATAAATGAAAATAAATAACAATAAATGACAAATATATCCATTTATAAATGAAAATAAATAATTATAAATGATAAATATATCATTTATAAATAAAAATAAATAATAACGAAATGATAAATATATCGATGGATGGATAAATAAATACATGAATAAAAAAAAATAAATCCATCAAGTTACGGATCTATAAATGAAAATAAATAATCATAAATGGTCCATACATCCAGTGATAGAGAAAATAAATAAAAATAAATGATAAATTCATATATTGATAAATGAAAATAAGTGATAATAATAAATGACAAAACATAAATATATAAATTACAATAAATAAATAAATATATGAATCATAAATGAAAATAAAATAAAAATAATAAATATATCCATTTAAATGAAAATAAATATCAATAAATGATAAATATATCCATTTATGAAGGAAAATAAATAAAAATAAATGATAAATGCATCAGTTTATGATAAATAAATAATAATAAATGATAAATATATCCATTTATGATAAAAATAAATAATTATACATGATCATATATCCATTTATAAATGAAAATAAATAATAAAGAATAATAAATATATAAATTTATAGGTGGATGGATAAAAAATACATGAATCACAATAAAATGATAAATCCATTTATGCTCTATAAATGAAAATAAATAAAAAAATGATCCATACATCCAGTGAGAGATGATAAATGATAATAAATGACAATAATAAATGATAATTGATACATTAAAAATAAGTGATAATAATAAATGAAAAATATATACATATATCAATGAAAACAAATCCATAAATTATCGATACATTGATGTATGGATAATAAATATAGATATATATAATATATAAATGTAGAATGCATAAAGGAAAATAAAAATAAAAATAAATGGTAAAATATAAAATCACATATAAGGTGGATAAAGGAATCAAAACAGGTGGATTGTAATAAATGATAAAAAATAAATATAGATAAAATCAATATATATATACATCCAGTAAATATAGATAAAATATAATAAATGACAATAACATATAAATAAATATGGATATATAAATGAAAATAAATAATAATAATAAATAAATACAAAAATATACATATACAGGTGGATGGAGGAATCAAAACAGGTAATAAATGATAAATACATCAATATAGATAAATATAGATATATATAAATATATATAAATATAGATAAAATATATAAATGATATATAACATCTAAATAAATATGAAAATAAATGAAAATAAAAATAAAAATAAATGGTAAATACATAAAATATGCATATACAGGTGGATGGAGGAATAAAAACAGGTAATAAAATGATAAATACATCAATATAGATAAATATAGATATATATATACATATATATATAAATATAGATAAAATATATAAATCGATATATAACATCTAAATAAATATGGATATATAAATGAAAATAAATAATAAAAATAAATGGTAAATGCATAAAATATACATATACAGGTGGATGGAGGAATCAAAACAGGTGGAATAAATGATAAATACATCAATATAGATAAATATAGAGATATATATACATATATAAAAATATAGATAAAATATATAAATCGATATATAACATCTAAATAAATATGGATCTATAAATGAAAATAAATAATAAAAATAAATGGTAAATACATAAAATATACATATACAGGTGGAAGGAGGAATCAAAACAGGTTGAATAAATGATAAATACATCAATATAGATAAATATATATATATATATATATATATATATATAAATATATAAATATAAATAAAATATATAAATGAAAATAAAAATAAAAATAAATAAATACATAAAATATATATAAGGTGGATGGAAAATAAAAAATAATAAAAATAAATACATCAATATAGATAAAAATAGAGATATATACAGGTGGATATATAAAATAGATAAAATATATAAATCAATAATAAATAAATAAATATGGATATATAAATGAAAGTAAATAATAAAAATAAATGGTAAATACATAAAATATACATATACAGGTGGATGGAGGAATCAAAACAGGTAATAAATGATAAATACATCAATATAGATAAATATAGAGATATATATACATATATATAAATATAGATAAAATATATAAATCGATATATAACATCTAAATAAATATGGATCTATAAATGAAAATAAAAATAAAAATAAATGGTAAATACATAAAATATACATATACAGGTGGATGGAGGAATCAAAACAGGTAATAAATGATAAATACATCAATATAGATAAATTAAATATATATATATATATAAAAATATAGATAAAATATATAAATTGATATATAACATATAAATAAATATGGATATATAAATGAAAATAAAAATAAAAATAAATGGTAAATATATAAAATATACATATACAGGTGGATGGAGGAATCAAAACAGGTAATAAATGATAAATACATCAATATAGATAAATATAGATAAATATATATATATATATATACATATATATAAATATAGATAAAATATATAAATCGATATATAACATCTAAAAAAATATGGATATATAAATGAAAATAAATAATAAAAATAAATGGTAAATAATAAAATATACATATACAGGTGGATGGAATAAATGATAAATACATCAATATAGATAAAATAGACATATATATAGATATATATAAATATAGATAAAATATATAAATCAATATATAACATCTAAATAAATATGGATATATAAATATAAAAGTAAATAATAAAAATAAATGATAAATACATAAAATATATATATACAGGTGGATGGAGGAATCAAAACAGGTAATAAATGATAAATACATCAATATAGATAAATATAGAGATATATATATATATATAAATATAGATAAAATATATAAATGATATATAACATCTAAATAAATATGGATCTATAAATGAAAATAAAAATAAAAATAAATGGTAAATACATAAAATACACACAGAGATAGATGGATGGAAAACAATCAAAACAGGTAATAAATGATAAATACATCAATATAGATAAATATGGATAATTATAAAAATAATGTATAAATATATAAATCGATATATAACATATATAAATAAATATATAAATAAAAATAAAAATAAAAATAAATGGTAAATATATAAAATATACATATACAGGTGGATGGAGGAATAAAAACAGGTAATAAATGATAAATAATAAATGATCAATATATATATATATATATATATATAAATACATATATATAAAATAGATAAAATATATAAATAATATATAAATAAAAAAATATGGATCTATAAATGAAAATAAATAATAAAAATAAATGGTAAATACATAAAATATACATATACAGGTGGATGGAGGAATAAAAACAGGTGGAATAAATGATAAATACATCAATATAGATAAATATAGATATATATATATACATATATATAAATATAGATAAAATATATAAATTGATATATAATATATAAATAAATATGGATATATAAATGAAAATAAAAATAAAAATAAATGGTAAATACATAAAATATACATATATAGGTGGATGGAGGAATAAAAACAGGTAATAAATGATAAATACATCAATATAGATAGATTAAATATAGATATAATGTATAAATATATTATATATGTAAATTGATATGGAATATAGAAATATAAATATAGACAACATAGAATACAGATAAAATATATAAATAGATATATAAATATATATATAAATGTGGGTACATAAATGAAAATGAAGAATGAAAATAAATAGAAAATATATAAATATAGATGAATGAATATAGATATGATATCTATCTATGGACATATAGAGATATATAAATGAAAATAAATAATAATATATGGTAAAGACATAAATATACACATAGAGATAGATGGGTGGATAAAAACAGATGAATCATAATAAATGATAAATACATCCATGTGGATAATTATAGATATAATGTATAAATATATAAATATATACACAGATATAAATAAAAATAAATAAATAAAATTAAATGGTAAATCCACAAATATACATATATAGGTAGATGGAGGAATAAAAACAGGTGGATCGTAATAAATGATCAATACATCAATATACATAGATAAATGTAGATAAAATATATAAATATATATAATATATAAATATAGATATATAAATGAAAATAATGATAAATGGTGAATCCATAAATATACATATATAGGTAGAGTAAAGGAATAAAAACAGGTGGATCATAATAAATGATAAATACATCAATATGGATAATTATAGATATAATGTATAAATAGATAAATATATACACAGATATAAATAAAAATAAATAAATAAAATTAAATAATCCATAAACATACATATATAGGTAGAAGGAATAAAAACAGGTGGATAAAAATAAATGATCAATACATCAATATACATAGATAAATGTAGATAAAATATATGAATATGTATATATATATATATAAAATAGATATAGATATATAAATGAAAAAATGATAAATGGTGAATAAATAAACATAAATAAATAAAAATGAAAAAGGTGGATCGTAATAAATGATCAATACATCCATATACATAGATAAATATAGATAAAATATATTAATATATTATATATATATATATGTAGATATATAAATGAAAATAATGATAAATGGTGAATCCATAAATACAGATATAGGTATAAATAAAAAATTGGAATAATAAATGATCAATACATCAATATACATAGATAAATATAGATAAAATATATGAATATATCATATATAAATGTAAATACAGATAGATAAATATAAATACAGATTTAGAATAAATAAATAATAATAATGTAAACACATCAATATAAATAAATATTATATTATATATAAATATAATGTATAAATAGATTTATAATATATAAATATAAATATAAATAGAGATATAAAAATGAAAATAAATAATAATAAATGGTAAATACATCAATATAGGTAGATAAATATAGACATAATATATAAATATATTATATATATAAAGAGATATATAATATATACATATGAATATAGATGTATAAATGGAAATAAATAAGAATAAATGGTAAATCCATCAATACATATATAGGTAGATGGAGGAATCGTCATAAATAAAAATACATCAATATAGATAGATAAATATAATAAAATATATAAATGTATTACATATACATAAATGTACATACAGATATAAAAATATAAATAGAGATTTATCAATGAAAAAAATAATAATAAATAAATACATCAATATAGATAGATATAGATAGATATCATATATGAATATATTATATATGAATAGATGTGTAATATATAAATATAAATACAGACATATAAATGAAAATAAGTAAAAATAAATGGTAAATACCTCAATATAGATAGATAAATATAGATATAGTATATAAATATATTATATACATAAAAAGATATATGATATATACATATGAATATAGATGTATAAATGGAAATAAATAAATAAAAATAAATGGTAAATCCATAAATATAGACAGATAAATATAGATATAATATATTAATATATTATATATATATAAATAGATAGATATAATATAAATATAAATACAGATATAAATGAAAATAAAAAAATAAATGGTAAATACATGAAAAGGTAGATAAATATAGACATAATATATAAATATATCATATATAAAGAGATATATCAATATACATAGATAAATATAGATATAATGTATTGTATATAAATGTAAATAAGATATATAAATAAAAATAGAGACATATAAATGAAAATAAATTATAATAAATGGTAAATACATCAATATAGGTAGATAAAAGAGATATAATATATAAATATATCATATATATAAAGAGATATATAAGATATACATATGATTATAGATGTATAAATGGAAATAAATAAAAATAAATGGTAAATCCATAAATATAGACAGATAAATATAGATATAAATATAATATCATATATATATAATAAATATAAAAGAAATATAAATAGATATATAGAATATAAATATAAATACAGACATATAAATGAAAATAACCAACAATAACTGGTATATACATCAATATAGGTAGATAAATATAGATATAAGATATAAATGGAGATATAATATATAAATATATTATATATATAAAAAGATATATAATAATATACATATGAATATAGATGTATAAATGGAAATAAATAAAAATAAATGGTAAATCCATCAATATAGACAGATAAATATAGATATAAATATTAATATAATATATATATAATATATATATATATAAGTAGATATATATAATATAAATATAAAAGAGACATATAAATGAAAATAACCAACAATAACTGGTATATACATCAATATAGGTAGATAAATATAGATATAAGATATAAATGGAGGTATAATATATAAATATATTATATATATAAAGAGATATATATAATATACATATGAATATAGATGTATAAATGGAAATAAATAAAAATAAATGGTAAATCCATAAATATAGACAGATAAATATAGATAAAATATATTAATATATTATATATATATAAGTAGATATATAGAATATAAATATAAAAGAGACATATAAATGAAAATAACCAACAATAACTGGTATATACATCAATATAGGTAGATAAATATAGATATAAGATATAAATAGAGACATAGTATATAAATATATTATATATATAAAGAGATATATAATATATACATATGAATGTAGATGTATAAATGGAAATAAATAAAAATAAATGGTAAATCCATAAATATAGACAGATAAATATAGATAAAATATATTAATATATTATATATATAAGTAGATATATAGAATATAAATATAAAAGAGACATATAAATGAAAATAACCAACAATAACTGGTATATACATCAATATAGGTAGATAAATATAGATATAAGATATAAATGGAGGACATAATATATAAATATATATATATATAAAGAGATATATAATATATACATATGAATATAGATGTATAAATGGAAATAAATAAAAATAAATGGTAAATCCATAAATATAGACAGATAAATATAGATAAAATATATTAATATATTTTATATATATATAAGTAGATATATAGAATATAAATATAAAAGAGACATATAAATGAAAATAACCAACAATAAATGGTATATACATCAATATAGGTAGATAAATATAGATATAAGATATAAATATAGATATAGTATATAAATATATTATATATATATAAAGAGATATATAATATATACATATGAATATAGATGTATAAATGGAAATAAATAAAAATCAATGGTAAATGCATGCATACACATATATAGATAGATGGAGGAATTGTCATAAATAGGAATATAAATTAAAATACATCACAGGAAATGACAAATACATCCATTTACAGGCATGTAAAAAAATCAATAAAAATGCGTGAAACACACACGAGTTTATTTTCACTTTTATCGATTTTTCGTTTTGCCTTTGGATTTAATTTTTATTTTTTAATTTTTACATAATTTTATTGCTCATTTTACTTCTTCTTATTTCATTTTCGTTCTATATTTTACTTTTCAGTCCATGTTTTATTGAATTTCATTTTTTTAAATTTCCAATTGAATTTTATTTTATATGAAATTTAATTTTTATTTCATTTTTTAAATTTCCTATTGAATATTATTTTTTAAAATTTAATTTTTATTTCCTATTGAATATTATTTTTTATGAAATTTGATTTTTATTTCATTTTTTTAAAATTTCCTATTGAAGGTTATTTTTATGAAATTTGATTTTTATTTCATTTTTTTCAATTTTAATTTCATTGGCCATTCTATTTTTTTTTTTGAGTTTTATTTCTATTTTAATTTTTAATTAAAATTTATTTTCGATTTTTTTATTTTGCTTAATTTTTTATTTTTCATTTTCCCTTCCTTTTTTTAGAATTTTGTTTTAAATTCTATCTTCTAGTGTAGTTTAATTTCCAGTTTTATTCTTTCTTTGTATTGGATTTAATTTTTATTTTATTTTCTATTGAATTTTATTGGTTTTGAATTTTACTTTTTATTTTATTTCATTTCATTACTCTACGATGGTTTTTATAATCTATTGTAGCTTAATTTTAATTTCATTTTGTACTGGGTTTTATTTTTATTTCATTTTATATTGAATTTCATTTCATTTTTATTTTCTATTGAATTTTTTTTTTTTATTTTATTTTATTTTCCTGATTTTTTTTCATTTTATTTTTAATTTTAGGTGCCGTTGATCATCATCATTCTTTTATTTAAGTTTTATTTTTGTTTTATATCAAATTTTTATTTTATTGTATACTCTATTTTATTTCATTTTTATTTTGTATTGAATTTTATTTTATATTGAATTTTATTCATTTTTATTTTGTATTTTTATTTTATTTTATTTTATTTATTGTATTTTATTTATTATTTTTATTTTCGCGCTTTTTTCATTTTATTTTTATTTTCGGTTCGATGATCCTCATAATTATTTTTATTTTATTTTGTTTCATTTAATTATTTTATTTTATTTATTTATTTATTTATTTTATTTTATTTTATTTTTAATTTTTATTTCATTTCATTTCATTTCATTTATTTTACTTATTTATTTTTTTATTATTTTATTTTATTTTTATTTATTTTTTTTATTTTATTTTATTTTTTATTTTATTTATTTATTTTTTATTTTATTTTATTTCAATTTTTATTTATTCATTATTTTATTTATTTTATTTTTTTTTATTTTTATTATTTATTTTATTTATTTATTTTATTTTATTTTATTTATTTATTATTTTATTTTATTTTATTTTATTTTTTCATTTCATTTCATTTTTTTACTTATTTATTTATTTTTATTTTATTTTATTTATTTATTTTATTTAATTTTATTTATTTATTATTTTATTTTATTTAAATTTTTATTTCATTTCATTTCATTTCATTTATTTTACTTATTTATTTATTTTATTATTTTATTTTATTTATTTATTTTATTTTATTTTATTTATTTATTATTTTATTTTATTTTAGTTTTTATTTTTATTTAAATTTTTTATTTTTTTATTTTTTATTTTATTTTATTTATTTATTTTATTTTTATTTTAATTTTTATTTTATTTTATTTTAATTTTTATTTCATTTCATTTCATTTATTTTTTATTTATTTTATTTTATTTTATTTTATTTTATTTTATTTTATAATTCATTTCATTTTATTTTATTTTTTATGGAGCGCACGTGCTGGCCCCGGGCGCCCACCTGCTTCCCATCAAGCTTTTTTTTTGTTGTTGTTTTTTTAAATGTGTTTGAATGTATTTTGTTAATTTTCCCTTTTTTTCGATTTTTTTCCATGTTTTTTTTTTTTTTAATTATTTTGTGACCGGGTCGCACGTGCGCGGCTCCCATTACACACACAAAAAAAAAAAAATGTGATTTTTCTTTTCATTTCATTCTCTTCTCTTCTCTCATTTCTTGGTTTATTTTTAATTATTTTATCGTCTATTTATTTTCATTTAATTAATATTATTTCTAATTTAATGGAATGGTTTTTTCGTTTGATGGAATTTTTTCATTTAAAACAAATTTAGTTCATTTTAATTTAATTCCATTTCATTTTACTTTATTGTTATTTTATTTTGATTATTTAATTTAACTGACTTATTTTGCTTTAATTTATTTTATTTATTTTCACTTAATTAAAATTCTATCTAATTTAATTGAATTTCCCTTTTTATCGTCGTAATTTACCTTCATGTCTTTTTTTTTTTAATTTAGTTCATTTTGATTTAATTCCATTTCATTTCAGTTTTTGTTTTTTTATTTGAAATATTTATTTTAATTTTGCTTTAATTTATTCTATTTATTTTCATTTAATTAATATTATTTCTAATTTAATTGAACTTGCCTTTCTTGATTTTTATCTTCATTTATTTTTATTTTTTAATTAATTTTGATTTAATTACATTTCATTTTACTTTATTCTCATTTTATTTTGATTATTTAACTTAACTGAATTATTTTACTTTAATTAATTTGAATTATTTAATTTAAATTACTTATTTTAACTTGAATTTATTTATTTATTTCCATTCAATTAATATTATTTCTAATTTAATGGAATGGTGTTTTCGTTTTTGG
Organism: Orientallactaga sibirica; assembly: GCA_036365145.1. NCBI lineage: Eukaryota > Metazoa > Chordata > Mammalia > Rodentia > Dipodidae > Orientallactaga > Orientallactaga sibirica. The sequence continues at coordinate 119,520 of JAEOAD010000937.1, forward strand.
AATTTTTTCATTTAAAAAAATTTAGTTATTTTAATTTGAATTTATTTTCTTTATTGTTATTTTATTTTAATTATTTAATTTAACTGACTTATTTTGCTTTAATTTATTCCATTTATTTAATTGAGTTAATATTTTCAATTTTTGTTTTGATGTTGTTTTGATGGTCATTTATTTTTTTTTTTATTTTAAATTTAGTTCATTTTAATTTAATTTCCATTTCATTTTACTTTATTGTTATTTTATTTTAATTATTTAATTTAACTTAATTATTTTGCATTAATTTATTTGAATTATTTATTTTAACTTATTTATTTTGTTTGAATTTATTCTATTTATTTCCATTTAATTAATATTATTTGTCATTTAATTGAATTGCCTTTTGTTGTGATGGTCATTTATTTTCATTTTTTTAATTTTAAATTTAGTTCATTTTAATTTAATTACATTTCATTTTACTTTATTATTTTATTTTAATTATTTATTTTAACTTATTTATTTTGCTTTAATTTATTTTAATTATTTATTTAAACTTATTTATTTTGTTTGAATTTATTCTATTTATTTTGCATTGAGTTAATATGATTTCTAATTTAATTGAATTTGCCTTTTGTTTTCATGGTCATTTATTTTTCTTTTTTTTTTAATTTTAAATTTAGTTCATTTTGATTTCATTAATTTCATTTCACTTTCTTGTTATTTTATTTTAATTATTTATTTTAACTCACTTATTTTGCTTTAATTTATTCTATTTATTTATTTTTATTAATAATATTTTTAATTTAATTGGATTGCCTTTCTGTAGGATGGTCATTTATCTTCTTTTCTATTATTTTAAATTTAGTTCCTTTCAACATCATTACATTTCATTTTACTTTATTGTTATTTTAATTATTTAATTTAACTTATTTATTTTGCTTTAATTTATTTGAATTATTTATTTTAACTTATTTATTTTGTTTTAATTTATTCTATTTATTTCCATTTAATTAATATGATTTCTCATTTCATAGAATTTTCTTTTGTTTTGATGGTCATTGATCTTTCATTTCTTTTATTTTCAATTTTAATGATTAATTTAATTACATTTCATTTTACTTTATTGTAATTTTATTTAAATTATTTATTTTAACTTATTTATTTTGCTTTAATTTATTTGAATTATTTATTTTAACTTATTTATTTTGTTTGAATTTATTCTATTTATTTCCATTTAATTAATTAATTGATTTAATTAATTTAATAGAATTTTAATTTTGTTTTCATGGTCATTGATTATTTCTTTTATTTTCAATTTAGTTCATTTTAATTTAATTCCATTTTATTTTACTTTATTGTTATTTTATTTTAATTATTTATTTTAACTCACTTATTTTGCTTTAATTTGTTTGAATTATTTATTTTAACTTATTTATTTTGTTTCAATTTATTCTATTTATTTCCATTTAATTAATATTATTTCTCATTTAATTGAATTGCCTTTTGTTGTGATGCTCATTTATTTTCATTTTTTAAATTTTAAATTTAGTTCATTTTAATTTAATTCCATTTCATTTTATTATGTTTATTATTTTATTTTAATTATTTATTTTTTATTTATTTTGCTTTTTTTATTTTAATTATTTAACTTATTTTGTTTGAATTTATTCTTTTTACAAAAAATTGAGTTAATATTATTTCTATTTTATTTTAAAATTTTAATTTTTTTATGGTCATTTATTTTCATTTTTTTAATTTTTTTTACTTCATTTTAATTTAATTCATTAAATAGAAACTTTCTTGTTATTTTATTTTAATTATTTATTTTAACTCATTTAGAAAAACTTTAATTTATTTATTTTTTAATTTTTTGATTTTTCTCATTCCAGGCAATGGTTTTTGGTTTTTTGGCAACTTAACTTTGATTTATTTATTTTTTTCATCTTAATGATTGTTATTTATTTATTTATTTTACTTTAATTTATTTAAAATTATTTATTTTATTTAATTATTTCAACTTTTAATTAGTCTCATTGCTAATTTCATTTTAATTTAATTTAATTTTAATTTTCCTTTGAATTTAATTTAATTTAATTAATTAAATAATTTAATTTAATTATTAATTAAAATTAATTAATAATTTAATTTAATTTAATTTTCCTTTAGTTTGATGATTTTATAATAATAATAATAATAATAATAATAATTAAACTATTATAATAAATAAATTATTATTAAATTGATTTTTATTTTAAATTTTCTTCCAGAGATTTTCACCAATTTGGGCCGTTTTTATCCCAAATTTCCGTTCGCGTCCATCAATGTCACCCTGAAATCCATTTTATTTTTATTATTTTTTTGGCCACATGGGGAAAACCTGTTTTTTTTTTTTTTGGTTTTTTTTTTTGGAGGAAATAAATAAATCAACCAATAGAAATATACACTTCTTTTTTACAAAAAAAAAATAATAAGAAAAAAGAAAAACCTAAAAATCTCATTTTTAAAATTATTTAATTTTTTTTTTGGCCACATGTGGAAAAGCTGTTTTTCTTTTTTTTTTTTTTGGAAGAAATAAATAAAAAATCAATAAATAGAAATATACACACTTTTTTACAAAAAAAATAATAAGAAAAAAAGGAAAAAAGAAAAACCTAAAAATATTATTTTTTTTTTTTTTTTTTTTGGCCACATGGAGAAAAGCTGTTTGTTTTTTTTTTTTTGGAAGAAATAAAAAAAATCAATAAATAGAAATATACACATTTTTTACAAAAAAAAAATAAAAAAAAGAAAGGAAAACCTAAAAAAATCTCATTTTTAAAATTAATTAATTTTCCTTTGGCCACCTGGGGGAAAGATGTTTTTTTTTGAAGGAAATAAATAAATCAATCAATAGAGATATACACACTTTCTTACAAAAAAAACATAATAAAAAAGAAAAAAAAGAAAAACCTAAAAATCTTATTTTTTAATTTTTTTTTAATTTTTGGCGTCATGGGGGAAAAGCTGTTTTTTTTTTGAGAAATAAATAAATAAATAAATAAATAAATAAAAAATAAATAAATAAAAAATATACTTTTTTTTAAAAAAATATAATAAAAAAAAGAAAAACCTAAAAATCTTATTTTTTAAATTTTTTTTTTTTGGCCACATGGGGAAAAGCTGGAGGAAATCAAAAATCAATCAATAGAAATATTTTTTTTTTTAAGAAGAAAATAAAGAAAAAGTAAAAATATTATTTTTAAAACTTTTTTTTAATAAAAAAAATGAATAGAAAATATACACTTTTTACAAAAAAAACATAATAAGAAAAAGAAAAAAAAAAACCTAAAAATCTTATTTTTTAAATTATATTAATTAATTTTTTTTTTTTGGCCAAACAATGGGAAAAGATTGGGTTTTTTTTTGAAGGAAATAAATAAAAAAAATAAAGTTATTTATTTTCCACTGTTTTACAAAAAAAAACAAAAAAAAAAAAAATAAAAATATTATTTTTTAAATTAATTAAATTATTTTAACATTAATATGGGGGAAATTTATTTTTTTTTTTTTTGAATTTAAAATAAATCAATTTATCATTAATAGAGATTTACACATTATTTCTTACAAAAAAATAATAAAAAGAAAAAGAAAAACCTAAAAATCTTATTTTAAAATTTTTTAAATTTTTCCTGGCGGGAAAAAGCTGATTCATTTTTTTGAAGAAATAAATAAATAAATAAATAAATATTTAAATAAATAAATAAATGAAATCATCTTTTTTACAAAAAACATTAGAAAAAGAAAAGAAAAACTAAAATGATTTATTTTTTATTATTGATTTTTTTTTTGGTCACATGGAGAAAAGCTCATTTTTTTTTATTTATTTAATTGTTAAATAAATCAATCAATATTAAATTACACATTTTGACGTGAAAAAAATAATAAGAAAAAGAAAGGAAAATAAAAATTCATTTTTAAAATTAATTAATTTTCATTTAATGGGGAAAGATATTTTTTTTAAGGAAATAAATAAATCAATCAATCAGATATACACACTTTATTACAAAAAAACATAATTAAAAAAAAAAAAGAAAATTTAAAAATCTTATTTTTTAATTTTTTTAATTTTTCATTCACTGGGGGAAAAGCTGTTTTTTTGATTAAATAAAAATAAATAAATAAATAAATAAATAAATAAATAAATAAATAAATCAAAATATCTATTTTTTTTACAAAAAATTATAAGAAAAAAAAAGAAAAGAAAATTTAAAAATCTTATTTTTTTAATTTTTTTTTTTTTGGCCACATCATTAAAAGCTCTTTTTTTAATTTTTCATTCAGAGGAAATCAATCAATCAATTTTAGAAATATAAATTTTTTACCCAAATAATAAGAAGATTTAAAAAGAAAAGAAAAAATTAAAAATCATTCATTTTTTTAATTAATTAATTAATTTTTTTATTCACTATTAAAAAAGCTGTGTGTGTGTTTTTTTTTTAAGGAAATAAATAAATAAATAGATTTATTGACATTTTTTACAAAAAAATTATAATAAGAAGGAAAATGAAAAGACAAATTAAAAATGTTATTTTTAAAATTTATTTTTTTTAATCATCATGGGGAAAAGCTGTTTTTTTCAATTTTTTGAGGAAATAAATTAAAAAAATAAATAAATTTAATTACACATTTACAAAAAACATATTTAAGCAAAAAGAAAAGAAAAAATCTCAAAATCTTATTTTTTAATTTATATTATTTAATTATTGATTAAATTATTATATTTATTTATATTATCATCATTTATTTTTTTTTTCAAACAATGAATCACTGATTTATTTTATTTTCGGGGAGATTTAAAAAAAAAATAAATTATTTATTTTCATTTGCCAAAAAATAAGAAAAAAAATAAGCAAATTTATTTATTCACTATTTTTTTACTTATTTAACATTAATATTCATTTATTTTATTTAATTATTATTTAAATTATTGAATTTATTTATCATTAATATTCATTTATTTAATTATTCATTCAATGAATCACCTATTTATTTTAATATTAAATTAATCATGACGTGAATCAAGGATTGATTTATTTAACGAAATAATCAATTAATTATCATTTATTTAATTGTTCATTCAATTAATCATCTATTTATTCACTATTAAATTACTCATTACGTGACTGAATGATTTATTTGTTTAATTATTGATTAAATTATTGAATTTATTTATCATTAATATTCATTTATTTAATTATTCATTCAATGAATCACCTATTTATTTTAATATTAAATTAATTGTTAATGACTGAATCATTCACTTATTGAATTATTAATTAAATTATTGAATTTATTTATGATTAATCATCATTTATCGAATTATTTCTTCAATGAATCATCTATTTATTTCACTATGAAATTAATCCTGACATGACTCGCGGATTCACTTATTGAATGATTGATGAAATTATTTAATTTATTTACCATTAATCACCATTTATTTAATTAATTGTTAAGGAATTTCAATATCAAATCAATCTGATTTATTCACTATTAAATTAATCATTCATATAAAATGCAGTCCATTTGGGTTCCATTATTGATTAATTTAGTGAATTTATTTATGGAATTAATATTCATTTATTAATGATTCATTCGCAGAATCACCTATTCATTTTAAAATTATAATTAGGCCAGAAGATAATAATATTACTAATATATATAATATATATAATATCATATATATTAATATAATTGATTATATTATATATTAATTATATTTATATATTGATATTATATATAATATATATGATAATAATATTAGTAATATACATATTAATATATAATATATAATATAATATATAAATATACATATTAATAAATAATATATAATATAATATATAATATAAATATAATATATAATATTTATATAATATTACAATATAATATTATATAATATATAATATATTTATATATAATATATAATTTATAATATATAATATATAATATGATATTAATAATAATATAATATAATATATAATTATATATTATAATTTAATATAAAAATTAATTATTGGGGTGATGATAATATTTATGCGGATATAATAATTATTTTTATTTTTGTTTATTTTTAAGGGTTCATTTAATAGGATCATGATGATTTATTTAAGTATGAAAACTGTAATCACCATCATCATCATTATTATTATGATATTATTAAAATCCCCATTTAATAATTAATTAATAGTATCTTATTATAAAATTTATCATTATTATTATTATTATTTGAATTTTCCATCCTCAATCAGAAAAAATCTAATTTATTTGTTTTTTTTTTAAATTTTGCTCTTTTCCTGTTTTTTCAATTATTTACTTTTTTAATTATTATTTTTAAAATTATTTTTTATTTCTTTGTCTTGTCTTGGTTTTTTTTTTTTTGTATTTTTCTGGTTTTATTTTTCAATTATTTTTTAATTATTATTTTTTTTATTTTTTTAGTTTTTGATCAATTTTTTGTCTTTTCTGGTTTTCTTTTCAATTATTATTTAATTATTATTTTTATAATATTTTTAATTGTTTTTGGTCTTTTCTTTTCAATTATTCAATTTAATTAATTATTATTTTTCTTTATTTTATAATAATTTTTTTCTTTTCTTTTCAATTATTTCTTTAATTATTACTATTATTTTTTAGTCATTTTTCTTGGTCTTTTTTTTTGTCTTTTTCTAGTTTTATTTTTCATTATTTTAAATTATTATTTTTCTTCATTTTTAATTGTTTTTTTTTGTCTTTTCTTGGTCTTGTTTTAATCCTTTTCTGGTTTTTCTGGTTTTATTTTTTCAGTTTGGTTTTAAATTATTATTTTTCTTTATTTTTTGTTTCTTTCTTTATTTATTTTGTCTTTTCTTGGTATTTTAATCCTTTTTGGTTTTTCGGTTTTATTTTCAATTAATTTTTTAATTATTAGTTTTCTTTATTTTTTTAATTTTTTTTTGGAATTTTCTTGTATTTTTATGGTTTTTTTAAATTTATTTTTTAATTATTCTTTTAATTGTTTTGGGGTGTTCTTTTTTGTGTTTTTTTAATTGTTTTTTTTGTGGGTTTTTTTTTTTTGTCCTTTTCTGGTTTTCTGTTTCAATTATTATTTTTTTAATTATTATTTCTCTTTTTTTAATTTATTTTTTGTCTTTTCTTGTCTTTTTTTTTGGTTTTTAAATTTACTTTTTAAATTATTTTTTTATTATTATTTTTCTTTATTATTTATGTTTTTTTAATTTTTTTTTTTTTTTTTGTCTTTTTTGCTTTTATATTGTTTTATTTTTTAATTATTATTTTTTTATTATTTTTCTTTATTTTTTATTTATTTACTTATTTTTGTCTTTTTTTGGTCTTTTTTTGTCTTTTTCTGGTTTTTCTTTTTCAATTATTTTTTTTATTATTTTTTTTTTATTTATTTATTTATTTATTTATTTATTTATTTATTGGTCCTTTCTTTTTGGTCTTTTTGTCTTTTTCTGGTTTTTATTTTTCAATTATTTTTTTAATTATTTTTATTTATTTATTTATTTTTTATTTATTTATTTATTTATTGGTCCTTTTTTTTTTTTTTTGGTCCTTTTCTGGTTTTTTTTTAAATCATTTTCTTTAATGATTTCTTGGTTTTTTTTTTTTTTATTTTTTCCTTCCTCATCTGGAACGATTTTTCAGGGCAATGAATTGGCCACAAAAAAAAAAAAAAATAAAAATAAATAAATAAAAATTTTAAAAAGGAAGTAAATGGGGCAATTTGTGGCTTTTGGAACTAAAAAAAAAAAAAAAAAACAACCCAGAAAATGTGAATAAAAGGTTAAAAAAAAAACAAGTAAAAACAGTGCACATCTGGTTTTCATCCCCACACACTCATTATTATTATTATCATCATTATTATTATTATTTTTGGCGTTTTTCCCCCCAAATCTGGACTCTTAAAAAAAAAAAAAAAGAAGAACAAATTGCAAAGCTGTGTGCATGGCTTGGGGCAAAAAAAAAAAAAAATTAAAATCATGTCAAAAAAAGTAAAAATTAAAGAAAAACGAAAAAAAAAAAAAAAAAACCGGTGCAGCCAGCACACATCTGGTTTCCATCCCAACACTTCATTATTATTCTTGGTTTTTTTTTTTTCCCAAAAAATATTGATTTTTTTAACTTAAAAAAATGGACTTTTTTTTTTTAAATGAAAAGAACAAATTGGAAAGCTTTGTTTATTGCCTGGGGTGAAAGAATAAAGAAAAAAAAATTAAAAATAAAATAAAAATTATTAAAAAAAAACAAAGAAAATAGCACACAGCTGGCTTTCATTCAACACTTCATTTATCATTGTTGGGTTTTTTTTTGCCCAAAATATTGATTTTTTTTCTACTTTAAAAATTGGATATTTTTAATTAAAAAAAAAGAACATATTACAAAGCTGTGTTTATTACTCGGGGAAATGTTAAAAAAAATAAAAATTAAAAATAATTTAAAATATGAGAGGAATTAAAATTAAAATTAAAAAAATAATTTAAAATATGAGAAAAATAAAAATAGATAAGAAAGAAAGAAAAACTCCCCACATCTGGCTTTCATCCAACATTTAATTATTATTGTTGTTCTTTTCCCTCAAAAATATTGACTTTTTTTGGACTTTAAAAATTGGACTTTTTTATTACAAAAAAAAAAAAGAAGAACATATTGCAAAGCTGTGTTTCTCCTCGCTTGTGGAAAAAATGTTCAAAAACATAAAAATTAAAAATAATTTAAAATATGAGAAAAATAATAATTAAAATTAAAAAATAATTTAAAATATGAGAAAAATAAAAATAAATAAGAAAGAAAGAAAAACTCCCCACATCTGGCTTTCATCCAACATTTAATTATTATTGTTGGTTGTTTTCCCCCAAAAATATTGACTTTTTTTCTACGTTAAAAATTGGATATTTTATTACAAAAAAAGAAAGAACATATTGCAAAGCTGTGTTTATCGCTTGTGGAAAAAATGTTCAAAAAAATAAAATTAAAAAATAATTTGAAATATGAGAAAAATAAAAATTAAAATTAAAAAATAATTAATAGTATCAGAAAAATAAAAATAAATAAGAATGAAAGAAAAACTCCCCACATCTGGCTTTCATCCAACATTTAATTATTACGATTGTTGGTTTTTTCCCAAAATATTTATTTTTTTGTCCTTTAAAAATTGGATTTTTTTATTACAAAAAAAGAGAACATATTGCAAAGCTCTGTTTATCGCTTGGAGAAAAAATATTCAAAAAAATAAAAATTTAAAAATCATAATAATTTAAAATATGACAAAAATAAAAATAAATAAGAAAGAAAGAAAAACTCCCCACATCTGGCCTTCATCCAACATTTAATTATTAGTATTGTTGTTTTTTTTTTCCCCAAATATATTGATGTTTTTTGTACTTTAAAAATTGGACTTTTTTATTACAAAAAAAAAAAAAAGAATCTATAGTAAAGCTGTGTTTATTGCTTGGGGAAAAAATGTTCAAAAAAATAAAAATTAAAAAATAATTTAAAATATGAGAAAAATATTATGCAGATCAGGGTCATGATGTTCACAATAATAGTAATAATTATTATTATTATTATTTTCATGTATTATTTAGCTGTTTGCCCCCTCCCATTCACTCTCCCCTTGTAGTTAAATTAATTAAGTAATTAATTAAAACCAGAAATCCGATAATTATGCAGATCAGGGACATGATGATCATAATAATAATAATAATTATTATTTTATTATTTTAATGTTTTATTTAGCTGGTTGCCCCCCTCCTGTTCACTCTCCCCTTGTAATTAAATTAATTCATAAATAAATTAACTAATTAATTAAAGTCAGAAATCCGATTATTATGCAGATCAGGGACATGATGATGATAATAATAATAATAATAATAATTATTATTATTATTATTTTAATGTATCATTTAGCTGGTTGCCCCCCTCCCGTTCCCTCTCCCCTTGTAATTAAATTAATTATTAATAAATTAACTAATTAATTAAAGTCAGAAATGCGATTATTATGCAAATCAGGGACATGATGTTCATAATAATAATAATATTTATTATTATTATTTTAATGTATTATTCAGCTGTTTGTCCCCCTCCCGTTCCCTCTCCCCTTGTAAGTAAATCAATAAATACATTAATTAATTAAAGTCAGAAATGCAATTATTATGCAAATCAGGGACATGATGTTCATAATAAGAATAATAAGAATAATAAGAATAAATATTCTTCTTCTTATTATTTTAATGTATTATTTAGCTGTTTGCCACCTCCCGTTCCCTCTCCTCTTGTAATTAAATTAATTAATAAATTAATTAACTAATTAATTAAAGTCAGAAATGTGATTATTATGCAAATCAGGGATATGATGTTCATAATAATAATAGTTATTATTATTATTATTTTAATGTATTATTTAGCTGGTTTCCCCCTCCCATTCCCTCTCCCCTTGTAATTAAATTAATTAATAAATTAATTAAAGTCAGAAATGCGATGATTATGCAGATCAGGGACATGATGTTCACAATAATAGTAATAGTAAATATTATTATTTTAATGTATTCGCCATTAGATGGGAACTCCCATTCCCTCTGGCTGTCAAATTAATTAATTAAGCCCCGCCCACTGGATGAGGCACTATTATGCAGATCAGGGCCATGAGTCCACAATAAAAAGGAAGTAGGATTGGCTGTCAATGTATTCTTTAGCTGGTTGACCCTCTCCCATGCACTCTCTCCTGTAATTAAGCCATGAGATGGGAACAGGAAGTGAGGACAGATGCCAATCAACCCTCAAGCCCGCCCCTATCAGCAACACATTTCCCCGGTCTGGGAGCCATTAGATGGGGAACAGGAAGTAAGGGTGGCTGTCAATCATCCCTCTAGCCCCGCCCACTGGATGAGGCCCTATTTCCCTGAGGAGCCATTAGTCTGGGAAAAGGAAGTAGGAGTGGCTGTCAATCAACCATCAAGCCCCGCCCCTCTCAGCAATGCACTTCCTCCCACCAGTTACCATTAGATAGGAAACAGGAAATGGGGGCAGATGCCAATCAACCCTCAAGCCCCGCCCCTCCCAAAGATGCACTTCATCCCTCCAGGAGCCATTAGATGGGAACAGGAAGTGGGGGCAGCTGTCAATCAACCCTCAAGCCCCACCCCCTCTGAAAGATGCACTTCCTCCCTCCAGGAGCCATGAGATGGGGAACAGGAAGTGGGGGCAGCTGTCAATCAACCACCAAGCCCCGCCCCTCTGAAAGATGCACTTCCTCCCTCCAGGAGCCATTAGATGGGGAACAGGAAGTGGGGGCAGATGTCAATCAACCCTCAATACCCGCCCCTACCAAAGATGCACTTCTTCCCTCCAGGAGCCATTAGATGGGGAACAGGAAGTGGGGCACATGTCAATCAACCATTCATCCCCGCCCCTCTCAAAGATGAACTTCCTCCAGGAGCCATTAGATGGGGAACAGGAAGTGGGGGCAGATGTCAATCAACCACCAAGCCCCGCCCCTCTGAAAGATGCACTTCCTCCCTCCAGGAGCCATTAGATGGGGAACAGGAAGTGGGGGCAGATGTCAATCAACCCTCAAGCCCCGCCCCTCCGAAAGATGCACTTCCTCCCTCCAGGAGCCATTAGATGTGGAACAGGAAGTGGGTGTGGCTGTCAATCAACAGCCAAGCCCCGCCCCTCCCAGCGAGGTACTCCCTCCCACCAGGCACCATGAGCTAGGGAACATGAGGAGTGGGTGGCTGTCAATCAATGCTGAAGCCCCGCCCCAGAGACATTAGTTGGGGAACAGGAAGTGGCTGTTGCTGTCAATCAACTCTCAAGCCCCGCCCCAGCTTGTGACACACTTCCTCCCACCAGGGGCCGTGAGCTGGGGAACATGAAGTGTGGGCGGCTGTCAATCAATGCTGAAACCCCGCCCCTTGCTAACAGGTACTTCCTCCTTCCAGGAGCCATGAGCTGGGGAACAAGAAGTTGGTGTGGCTGTCAATCAACCCTCAAGTCCCGCCCATCTCAGGAAGGCACTTCCTCCAACAAGGTGAAGTTAGGTGGGGATCAGGACGTGAGGGCAGCTGTCAATCAACCCTCAAACCCCGCCCCTCCTTGGAAGGCACTTCCTCCCACCAGGTGACATTAGGTGGCGATCAGGAACTGGGGGCAGCTGTCAATCAACACTCAAGTCCCGCCCTTCCCACAACAGCTGTGGACAGGAAGTGGGAGGGGCAGCTGTCAATCAATGCTGAAACCCCGCCCCTTGCTAACAGGTACTTCCTCCTCTCAGGAGCCATGAGCTGGGGAACAGGAAGTTGGTGTGGCTGTCAATCAACCCTCAAGCCCCGCCCATCCCAGGAAGGCATTTCCTCCCACCAGGTGCCTTTAGCTGGGGAACAGATAGTGGGGGCAACTGTCAATCAACCCTCAAGCCCTGCCCCTCCCAGGAAGGCACTTCCTCCCACCAGGTGTCATTAGGTGGAGATCAGGAAGTGAGGGTGGCTGTCAATCAACACTCAAGTCCCGCCCTTCCCACAACAGCTGTGGGACAGGAAGTGGGAGGGGCGGCTGTCAATCAATGCTGAAAACTTCCTCCATGCCAGGTAGGCATTATGAGCTGGGGAACAGGAAGTTGGTGTGGCTGTCAATCAACCCTCAAGCCCCGCCCAGTCCAGGAAGGCATTTCCTCCCACCAGGTGCCTTTAGCTGGGGAACAGATAGTGGGAGCAACTGTCAATCAATGCTCAAGCCCCGCCCCTCCCAGGAAGGCACTAACTCCCACCAGGTGCCATTAGGTGGGGAACAGGAAGTGAGGGCAGCTGCCAATCAACCCTCAAGCTCCGCCCCATCCAGTCACACAGTTCCTCCCTCCAGGAGCCATTAGGTGTGGAACCAGGAAGTGGGGGAGCTGTCAATCAACCCTCAAGCCCCGCCCCTCCCAGGAAGGCACTTCCTCCCACCAGGTGACATTAGGTGGTTAACAGGAAGTGGGGGCAACTGTCAATCAAGACTCCAGCCCCGCCCCATCCAGTCACACACTTCCTCCCTCCAGGAGCCATTAGCTGTGGGACAGGAAGTGGGTGGGGCAGCTGTCAATCAACACTCAAACCCCGCCCTTCACACTGACACACTTCCTTCTCTCCACTGGCCATAAGCTGTGGAACCCGAAGTGGGGGAGGGCGGCTGTCAATCAATGCTGAAGCCCCGCCCCTTGGAAAGAGGTACTTCCTCCTTCCAGGAGCCAGGAGCAGGGGAACAGGAAGTGGAAGCAGCTGTCAATCAACCATGAAGCCCCGCCCCTCCCAGTGACACAGTGCCTTCCTCCAGGGGCCTATAACGCTGAACAGGAAGTGGGTGGTGGCTGTCAATCAACCCTCTATCCCCGCCCCTTCCTGTGACCCATTTCTTCCACCCAGGAGGTGTCCGTCCCCCAGGGTGACACAGGAAGTGGTGAGGTCGGCCTGTCCATCCACCGTGAAGTCCCGCCCCCTGGGTGACGCACTTCCGGTGCACAGACCCTCCCCGCCTCTTAAAGGGCCCCTGCACCCCGCTGTGCCCTGGCCCTGTGTTTTAATTGATATTTAATTAATCATAAGCGTTGATACCATTCGTAGCAAATTTATCACATTCCGTGAAATTAGCATGAAATAAAACAATATAAAATAATGAAATTGTAACGAGGAAATCAAATAAATAATGTAAAATAATGAAATTGTAATGATGAAGTAAAATAAATGAAATAAAATAATGTAAAATAATAAAATTATAATGATATAAATAAAATATGTGAAATAAAATAATGTAAAACAATGAAATTATAATGATGAAATAAATTAAATGAAATAAAACAATTTAACAAAATTATAATGATAAACTAAAATGAATGAAGTAAAATAATATAAAATAACGACATTATAATGATAAACTAAATGAAATGAAATAAAATGATATATAATGATAAACAAATAAGTGGAATAAAATAATGTAAAAATGAAATTATAAATGAAATAAATGATATAAAACAATAACAAAATTATTGTCTAAAATGAATAAAATAATATCAAATTACAATGAAAATGAAAAAATAAAATGATATAAAATACAAAATGAAATAAAAAAATAATATAAAATAATAAAATAATAATAAAATAAAATAATTGAAAGAATAAAGTAAAAAGAACCAGGAAAATGCAGACAGAAGGATGAGCCAAGTAGCAAATCATGAACATTAAGGGTGGGGGTGTTAATCCAGAAAAATTCCTGATAAGAAAAAAATATATAAGAAGATGAGTCTCAGGGCTTAATTAATAAATAATAATAATAATTAATAATAATAATGATGATGATGATGATGGGTGATAAATAAATACATAAATAAATAATGAATAATGATACGAATAAAATGACAGTTCATCATAATGAAAATTATGAATAATGATGAAAATAAAGCTTTATTTGTTATTTTTTTGTTTATTTTTTTAATATTTTTGATGATTCCTCCCCCTCTCCCCCCCGCCCGGGATTCAGTCCTCCATGAAGAGCAATTAACGCCATCAGACACAGCACAATAAATGCGACGAAGCAAAATCAATGCGACGACGCAAAAATCAATGCGACAGCGAAGTAGCCCGGACGCCACGAGACGCCGCAATATAAATATGCGACGGAGGAAAACTCGTGGCCCCGATGTTGACACCAAATATGCCGTAAAAAAATCAATGCAATAATGCAGAACAGGTGCCATAGAATAAATGCAACGAAATGAAGAAAATTGAATGCAACAGAGTCAAGGAGATGCGACGAAATATGCAATAAAGTAGAACAAATGCAATAAAATGAATATGCCATCAAGGAAAACTGATAGATCAAACGAAATGAATGCAATGAAATGCAGTAAAATAAATGCAAAAAAGCAAAACAGAGGCCACCGAATGCAACACAATCAAAGCAACACAGTAAAACAAATGCAATAAAATAAATGCGACAGAGCAAAACCGATGCAGTAAAATAAAATAAATTGAAACAGATGCAACAGGATCCACGAAACAAAGCAACACAGATGCAATGCAGGAAAATAAATGCAACAGGGTCAAGCAGATGCCACAAAATGCAATAAAATAAATGCAACCGAATAAAATAAATATAATAAAATCAAATAAATGCAACAGAGTAAAGTTGATACCAAAAATGCAATAAGATAAACACAATAAAGTAAAATAAATGCAATAAAATTAAATAAATACAACAGGGTAAAGCAGATGCCACAAAATGCCTTAAAATCAATGCAATATAGTAAAATAAATGCATTAAAATGAATGCCATAGAGTCAAACAGATGCCAAAAATGCGATAAAATAAACATAATAGAGCAAAACAGATGCAATAAAATGAAATGAATGCAACAGGGTAAAGCAGGTGCCGCAAAATGCAATAAAATAAACGCAACAAAATGCAATAAAATAAACACAATAGACTAAATGCAATAAAATAAATGTAAGAGAGTAAAGGAGATGCCACAAAATGCAATAAAATAAACGCAACAGGGTAAAAAAAAATGCAATAAAATGAATGCAACAGACTCAATATAATAAACACAATAAATTAAAACAAATGCAATAATATGGAGTAAATGCAACAGGGTAAAGCAGTTGCCACAAAATGCCGTAAAATAAATGTGATAAAGTAAAATAAATGCAATAAAATGAATGCAATAGAGTCAAACCGATGCCACAAAAATGCAATAAAATAAACACAATACAGTAAATGCAATAAAATAAATGCATGAGTGTAAAGGAGATGCCACAAAATGCAATGAAATAAACGCAACACAGTAAAATAAATGCAATAAAATAAATGCAATAGAGTCAAACAGATGCCACAAAATGCAACAAAATAAACACAATAAAGCAAAACAAATGCAATAATATAAAATAAATGCAAGAGGGTAAAGCAGTTGCCACAAAAGGCCGTAAAATAAATGCAATAAACTAAAATAAATGCAATAAAATGAATGCCGCAGGGTTCAACAGACGCCACAAAATGCAATAAAATAAACACAATACATCAAATAAATGCAATGAAATCAACGCAGTCATTAAATACGCCCAATAAAGCAAACGAGATGGGGGAAAAATTCAGACAGGCGCCGACAGGCGCCATTAAATAAATGCAATCAAGTCAAACAGGTGTGGACAAGCGCAATCACATAAATGCAATAAAGTAGAACAAATGCGATAAATTTTTTTTTAAAAAAATGCAGAGGCCACAGAAGGCGGCGGGACCCGTCGTGCCATCAAAAAATAAATAAAACGGCAAATAACATACAATAAGATGCAATAAAATAAAAATAATGAAATAAAATAAGATGCAATGAAATAAAATGCAGGCCAGCGAATGCGACGGGACCCGTCATGCCATCAAAAAATGAATAAATAAAAAAGGCAAATGATAAATAAAATGCAATAAAAATAAAATGAAATAAAATGAAATAAAAGGCAGTAAAATAAAATGCAGGCCAGCGAATGCAATGAGACCTGTGCAATCAAAACCAAATAAAAATGCAAATAATAAAATAAAAGGCAACCAAATAAAATGCAGGCCAGCGAATGCAACAGGACCTGTGCAATCAAAACAAAATACAAACGCAAATAATAAATAAAATGCAATAAAATGAAAGGCAATGGAATAAAGTGCAATAAAATAAAAGGCAACAAACTAAAATGCAGGCCACCAAAGCTACGAGACCTGTGCAATTAAAACAAAATTAACATGCAAATAATAAAATAAAATAAAATAAAATAAAATAAAATAAAATAAAATAAAATAAAATAAAATAAAATAAAATGCAGGCCAGCAAATGCGACAGGACCCGTGGAATCAAAACAAAATAAATATGCAAATAATAAAATAAAAGGCACTGGAATAAAAGTGCAAGAGAATAAAATGCAATAAAATGAAATGCAGGCCACTGAATGCAACAGGACCTGTGCAATTAAACCAAAATGCAAACGCAAATAATAAATAAAATGCAATAAAATAAAAGGCAATGGGATAAAGTGCAATAAAATAAAAGGCAACAAAATAAAATGCAGGCCACCAAATGCAATGGGACCTGTTCAATCAAAACAAAATAAAAATGCAAATAATAAAATAAAATAAGATAAAATAAAATAATAAAATGGAATAAAATGCAATAAAATAAAATGCAATAAAATAAAATGCAGGCCACCAAATGCAGCGGGACCTGTGCAATTAAAACAAAATTAAAATGCAAACAATAAAATAAAATAAAATAAAATAAATAAAATAAAATGCAATAAAATAAAAGGCAATAAAATAAAATGCAGGTCACTGAATGCGACAGGACCCGGGGAATCAAAACAAAATAAAAATGCAAATAATAAAATAAAATAAAATATTAAAATGGAATAAAATGCAATAAAATAAAAGGCAATAAAATGAAATGCAGGCCACCACATGCGACAGGAGCCATGGATTCAAAACAAAACAAAAATGCAAATAATACAATAAAATAAAATAAAAAAGTAAATTGGAATAAAATGCAATGAAATAAAAGGCAATAAAATAAAATGCAGGCCACCAAGTGCAATGGGACCTGTGCAATCAAAACAAAATTAACATGCAAATAATAAAATAAAATAAAATAAAATAAAATAATAAAATGGAATAAAATGCAATAAAATAAAAGGAAATAAAATAAAATGCAGGCCACGAAGTGCAATGGGACCTGTGCAATTAAAACAAAATTAACATGCAAATAATAAAATAAAATAAAATAAAATATAAAATAAAATAAAATAAAATGAAATAAAATAATATAATAAAATGCAATAAAATGCAATAAAATAAAAGGCAATAAAATAAAATGCAGGCCACCAAGTGCAACAGGACCTGTGCAATTAAAACAAAATTAAAATGCAAATAATAAAATAAAATAAAATAAAATATAAAATAAAATAAAATAAAATGAAATAAAATGCAATAAAATAAAAGGCAATAAAATGACATGCAGTCCACCAAATGGAACAGGACCCGTGCAATCAAAACAAAATAAAAACACCAATAATAATATATAAAAAATAAATTAAACAAGAGGGGAAAAAAAAAGGCGAGTTTGGAGCGGGTTTATTTTTTTAAATTTAATTTATTTATTCATTTTTTCCCGTTTTGTCGTTGAGGCGTCCTCATTTTGCTCCTTAAATGTCAGGTTTTCATTTTTAATTTGATTTTTTTTTCTTGTTTTCGTCTCTGCCCTGCGGTGTCAGGTGTCCCCCCGGGGCACAGCACAGACAGGTGCACACAGCACACATGCCATTTCCATTTTCTTTTCTTTTTTTTTTTTTTTTTTTGGTCCAATTTCCCCATTTCTGTCCTCATTTTAATTGGCCTCATTTTGTCAGGTTTGATGGAATCAGGGCAACACACAGCCATTTATATAGTTTTTATATATATATATATTTAATATTTTTTTTCTTTCCGAAAATGAGCCATTTTCCACCCACAGCCGGGGAAGGCAAGGGTTATTTCTATTTTAATTTAATTTAAATATATATAATATATAGTTTTTATTTTCTTTCAGAAAAAGAGCAATTATTTTCCACCTATAGATGGGGAAGGAAAGGATTATTTTCATTTTATTTTATTTTATATTGTTTAATTTATTTTATTTATTTTATTTTATTTTATTTTATATGTATATATATATAGTTTATTTTCTTTCTGAAAAAGAGCCATTTTCCACCCACAGCCGGGGAAGGAAAGGATTATTTTTATTTTATTTTATTTATTTTATTTTATTTTATTTTAATATGTATAGTTTATTTTCTTTCTGAAAAAGAGCCATTTTCCACCTACAGACGGGGAAGGAAAGGATTATTTTAATTAAATTTTATTTTATTTTATTTCATATAATATATATAGTTTATTTTCTTTCCGAAAAAGAGCCGTTTTCCACCTAGAGACAGGGAAGGAAAGGATTATTTTCATTAAATTTTATTTTATTTTATTTCATATAATATATATAGTTTATTTTCTTTCCGAAAAAGAGTCATTTTCCACCCACAGATAGGGATAGAAAGGATTATTTTTACCTTATTTTATTTTAAATATATATAATATAGATAGTTTTTTTTTCTTTCTGAAAAAGAGCCATTTTCCACCCATAAACGGGGAAGGAAAGGATTGTTTAATTTAATTTAATTTATTTTATTTTATATTTGATTTTATGTATATAGTTATTTATTTTTTCTTATATAAAAAAGCCATTTTCATACCCACAAACAGGGAATTAAATTGAAAATATGATATTTATATATATATATATATATATATATATATATATATATATATTACACCTAATTTTATATATAATGTACATAGACATGGATCATATATATTTAATTAAATTGAAATGTAACCTCATTTTATACATAAAATATATATACAGATATAGATAGATAAATATAGATATATACACAGACCTATCGTTAGGGCATAATAAATAGAATTGAATATATATATATATATATATATATATATATATATATATATGTATATATATATAAAATGACCATATAGATGGATCATATTTGTTTAATTAAATTGAAAAAATAACCTCATTTTATACATACATATAAATATAGATATAGATAGATATAGATAGATACATATATAATTAGGTGATTATAAATAATAAATTGAATTGAATTGAACATAGCACCTAATTATATATGTATATATATATATAATAATAATAATGATAAATATATAATGTATATATATAAAATATATATATAATGTCCATATCTATGGATCATAAATGTTTAAATAAATTGAAAATATAAACTCATTTTACACATACATATATATAGATATATGGATATATAGATAGATATAGATAGATATATATATAGATATTTAATTAGGTCATCATAAATAGTATTGAATGGAATGGAACATATCACCTAATGATGTATAGATCAGAGAAATATATACACAGACCTCATTTTAGGGCATAATAAATAGAATAAAATTGAATATATATATATGTATATATATATATATATATGTATATATATAAATGACAAATATAGATGGATCATATTTGTTTAATTAAATTGAAAAAAATAACCTCATTTTATACATACATATATATAGGTAGATAGATAGATACAAGTAGATATAGATATATATATATACATATATAATTAGGTCATAATCCTTAGAATTGTATTGAACATAAATATATCATATAGTATGTCCATAGAGATGGATCATATTTTTTTAATTAAATTGAAATACAACCTCATTTTATACATACATACATATATATATACATATATATAGATATATAGATAGATAGATATAGATATATACATACAAATATAATTAGATCATAATGAATAGAATAGAATTGAACATATCACCTCATCATATCTATCTATCTATCCATATGTATAATATATGTTTAATTAAATTGACAATATAATGACATTTTATACATACATATATAGATACAAATAGATATAGATATATACATACATATTTAATTAGGTCATAATAAATACAATTGAATTGAACATAAATATATCATTTATTATGTCCATAGAGATGGATCATAGATGTTTAATTAAATTGAAATATAACCTCATTTTATACAGACATACATATATATATATATAGATAGATATAGATAGATAGATATAGATAGATAGATATAGATAGATGATAGATATAGATATAGATATAGATAGATAGATAGATATACATACAAATATAATTAGATCAAAATAAATAGAATAGAATTGAACATATCACCTCATCATATCTATCTATCTATCATCTATCTATCTATATATATATGTATAATATGTGTTTAATTAAATTGAAAATATAATGACATTTTATACATACATATGTAGAGATACAAATAGATATAGATATATACATTCATATACAATTAGGTCAGAATAAATAGAATTGAATTGAACATAAATATATCATATATTATGTCCATAGAGATGGATCATAGATGTTTAATTAAATTGAAATATAACGTCATTTTATACATACATATATAGATAGATACATACATACATATATAATCAGATCATAATAAATAGAATAGAATTGAACATATCACCTAATCATATCTATATGTATAATATATGTTTAATTACATTGAAAATAGTATGTTATTTTATACATACATATATACATAGATATAGATAGATACATAGATATATAATTACATCATAATAAATACAAATAAATAGAATTAAATTGAACATAGCACCTAATTATATATATATATGGAACAGGAATTGGGGTGGCTGTCAATCAACACTAAAGCCCCGCCCTTGCCGGTGACCCACTTCCTGCAGCCAGAACTGACACAGGAAGTAGTGTCGGCTGTCAATCATCCATCAAGCCCCGCCCCCAGCGAGGCACTTCCGCCCACTGCACGGTGCCCCCTGCGGGAGAAGGAACAGGAAGTGGGGCCAGCTGTCAATCAACCCTCAAGCCCCGCCCCCACCTCCCACCTACTTCCTCCCCCCAGAAGTGACACAGGAAGTGGAAGCGCCTGTCAATCAACCCTCAAGCACCGCCCCCACTTCCGACCTACTTCCTCCCTCCACAAGAGACCCAGGAAGTGGGGGCGGCTGTCAATCAACCCTCAAGCACCGCCCCCACCTCCGACCTACATCCTCCCTCCAGAAGAGACACAGGAAGTGGGGGTGACTGTCAATCAACCCTCAAGCCCCGCCCCCGCCTCTAACCTATTTCCTCCCTCTACAAGAGACAGGAAGTGGGAGCGCCTGTCAATCAACCCTCAAGCCCCGCCCCCACGTCCCACCTACTTCCTCCAGAAGACACACAGGAAGTAGGTGTGGCTGTCAATCAACCTTCAAGCCCCGCCCCCACCTCTGACCTACTTCCTCCCTCCACAAGAGACACAGGAAGTGGGGGCAGCTGTCAATCAACCCTCAAGCCCCGCCCCATCTCTGACCTACTTCCTCCCAGCAGAAGAGAACCAGGAAGTGGGGGCAGCCGTCAATCAACCCTCAAGCCCCGCCTCTTCCAGTGACCCACTTCCTGCAGAGAAGGCGGGACGGGAAGTAGTGGAGTCGGCTGTCACTCAATCAATCAATACTGAAGGTCGGTGAAGTACCAAGTCGTAAGCACATCTGGGGGAAGCGCTTGGAAGGAGTACCTGGTACCCAGCACCTCTGGTGGGGAGGTGGGAGGAAGGACCAAGTGCCCAGCACCTCTGGGAGGTGATTGGAGGGGGCACCGAGTCCCCAGCACCTCATTGTGGAAAGGTCTCAGGGAGGACTCAGTACACAGCACCTCAGGGGTAGTGGCTTGTACTCAGTACTGAGTCCCCAGCACCTCAGGGGTAGTGGCTTGTTCTCAGTACTGAGTCCCCAGCACCTCAGGTTTGGATCCTGTTGGTAGTACTGAGTCCCCAGCACCTTAGGGTTGGATCCTGTAGGTCATACTGAGTCCCCAGTACCCCCAGGATTCAGAAATGTACATAGTACTGAGACCCCAGCACCTCTGGGTCAGATTATTTAGGGGGTACTGAGTTCCCAGCACCTCAGGGTTGTATTCCATAGGTAGTACTGAGACACCAGCACCTTTTGGGTCATATTCTTTAGGTGGTACTGAGTCCCCAGCACCTCTTGATCGCTTCCTGTGGGTGGATAATGACACGCCAGCACCTCTGGGATGGATCCTGAAGGTAGTACTCTGTCCCCAGCACCACAGGGTTGGACCCAGTGTGTAGTACTGAGACACCAGCACCTCAGGGTTGGATTCTGTAGGTCGTACTGAGCCCCAGCACCTCAGGGTTGAATTCTGTAGGTAGTACTGAGACACCAGCACCTTTTGGGTCATATTCTTTAGGTGGTACTGAGTCCCCAGCACCTCTTGATCTCTTCCTGTGGGTGGATAATGACACGCCAGCACCTCTGGGTTGGATCCTGAAGGTAGTACTGAGTCCCTAGCACCTCTGGGATGGATCCTGTGTGTAGTACTGAGTCCCCAGCACCTCAGGGTTGCACCCTGTGTGTAGTACTGAGTCCCCAGCACCTCAGGGTTAGACCCTGTAAGT
The DNA here is from genome assembly GCA_036365145.1 of Orientallactaga sibirica. Classification (NCBI taxonomy): domain Eukaryota; kingdom Metazoa; phylum Chordata; class Mammalia; order Rodentia; family Dipodidae; genus Orientallactaga; species Orientallactaga sibirica. The sequence goes on from JAEOAD010000937.1 coordinate 142,653, forward strand.
AGTACTCAGTCCCCAGCACCTCAATTTTGGACCCTGTAGGTAGTACTCAGTCCCCAGCACCTCAATTTTGGACCCTGTAGGTAGTACTGAGTCCCCAGCACCTCAATTTTGGACCCTGTAGGTAGTACTGAGACCCCAGCACTACAGGGTTGGACCCTGTTGGTAGTAGTGAGACCCCAGCACCTCAGTGTCGGATCCTGTAGGTGGTACTGAGATCCCAGCACTTCAGGGTTGGATCCTGTGTGTAGTACTGAGTCCCCAGCACCTCAGGGTTGCACCCTGTAGGTCGTACTGAGATGCCAGCACCTCAGTGTCGTATCCTGTAGGTTGTACTGAGTCCCCTTCACCTTAGGGTTGGATCCTGTGTGTAGTACTGAGACCCCAGCACTTCAGAGTGGGACCCTGTTGGTCGTACTGAGACCCCAGCTCCTTAGGGTTGGATCCTGTGTGTAGTACTGAGTTCCAGCACCTCAGAGTCGGATCCTGCAGGTCGTACTGAGACCCCAGCACCTCAGGGTTGGATCCTGTAGGTCGTACTGAGTTCCCAGCACCTCACGGTTGGATATTGTAGGTAGTACTGAGTCCCCAGCACCTCAGGGTTGGACCCTGTATGTCGCACTGAGACCCCAGCACCTCAGGGTTGGGTCCTGTGTGTAGTACTGAGTCCCCAGCACCTCAGGATTGGATCCTGTGTGTAGTACTGAATCTCCAGCACCTCAGGGTCGGACCCTGTAGGTCGTACTGAGTCCCAAGCACCACAGGGTTGGATCCTGTAGGTCGTATTGAGTCCCCAGTACCTCAGGGTTGGACCCTGTACATCGTACTGAGACCCCAGCTCCTCAGGGTTGGACATTGTAGGACGTACTGAGTCCCCAGCACCTCAGGGTTGGACCCTGTATGTCGTACTTAGTCCCCAGCACCTCAGGGTTGGACCCTGTACATCGTACTGAGACCCCAGCACCACAGGGTTGTATATTGTAGGTAGTACTGAGTCCCCAGCACCTCAGGGTTGGACCCTGTACGTCGTACTTAGTCCCCAGCACCTCAGGGTTGGACCTTGTAGGTCGTACTGAGATCCCAGCACCTCTGGGTTGGATCTTGTGTGTAGTACTGAGTCCCCAGCACCTCAGGGTCAGACCCTGTAGGTCGTACTGAGATGCCAGCACCTCAGTGTCGTATCCTGTAGGTCGTACTGAGTCCCCTGCACCTTAGGGTTGGATCCTGTGTGTAGTACTGAGACCCCAGCACTTCAGAGTGGGACCCTGTAGGTCGTACTGAGATCCCAGCACCTCAGGGTTGGATCCTGTAGGTAGTACTGAGTCCCCAGCACCTCAATTTTGGACCCTGTACGTCGTACTGACCCCAGCACTACAGGGTTGGACCCTGTAGGTAGTACTGAGACCCCAACACCTCAGTGTCGGATCCTGTAGGTAGTACTGAGTCCCCAGCACCTCAGGGTTGGATCCTGTAGGTAGTACTGAGACTCCAGCACCTTAGGGTTGGATCCTGTGTGTAGTGCTGAGACTCCAGCACCTCAGGGTTGGATCCTGTGTGTAGTACTGAGTTCCCAGCACCTCAGGGTCGGACCCTGTAGGTAGTACTGAGACCCAGCACCTCAGGGTTGGATCCTGTAGGTCGTATTGAGTCCCCAGCACCTCAGGGTTGGACCCTGTACATCGTACTGAGACCCCAGCTCCTCAGGGTTGGACATTGTAGTCCGACTGAGTCCCCAGCACCTCAGAGTTGGACCCTGTATGTCGTACTTAGTCCCCAGCACCTCAGGGTTGGACCCTGTACATCGTACTGAGACCCCAGCACCACAGGGTTGTATATTGTAGGTAGTACTGAGTCCCCAGCACCTCAGGGTTGGACCCTGTACGGCTTAGTCCCCAGCACCTCAGGGTTGGACCTTGTAGGTCGTACTGAGATCCCAGCACCTCTTTGGATCTTGTGTGTAGTACTGAGTCCCCAGCACCTCAGGGTCAGACCCTGTAGGCCACTGAGATGCCAGCACCTCAGAGTCGTATCCTGTAGGGACTGAGTCCCCTGCACCTTAGGGTTGGATCCTTGTTTACTGAGACCCCAGCACCTCACGGATGGATCCTTTTATTATTTGAGATCCCAGCACCTTTAATTTTTGAGTCCCCAGCACCTCAATTTTGGACCCTTTATTTGACCCCAGCACTACAGGGTTGGACCCTGTAGGTAGTACTGAGACCCCAACACCTCAGTGTCGGATCCTGTAGGTAGTACTGAGTCCCCAGCACCTCAGGGTTGGATCCTGTAGGTAGTACTGAGACTCCAGCACCTTAGGGTTGGATCCTGTGTGTAGTGCTGAGACTCCAGCACCTCAGGGTTGGATCCTGTAGGTCGTACTGAGACCCAGCACCTCAGGGTTGGACCGTGTAGGTAGGACTGAGACCCCAGCACCTCGCGGTTGGACCCTGTTTGTAGTACTGAGACTCCAGCACCTTATTTATTTATTTATGGTACTGAGTCCCCAGCACCTATGTGTGGCCATGTTTTTGGGAGTACTGAGCACTCAGCACCCCTGATGGGGGGAGCCCTGTATTATTTATTTATCTATTCGCTCATTTTCTGTGTTTCGTTTCTCTTGAGGCCACTTTCACTTCATTTCCATTTCAGGACATTTCATTGGGGGATTTGTTTATTTATTTCATTTTGTTTTTATTATTTTATTTTATTTTTCGTAGTTATTTTATTTTATTTTTTAATTTAGTTTATATTTTATTTATGTTATATTATATTATATTTATTTTATATATTATTTTATTTAATTTTTATTATTATTATTATTATTATTATAATTATTATTGCAGCAATCTTGGCTTTATTTTTCCCCGACACCCTGCACAGGTTTTTGGGTTCATTTTATTTATTTACTTATTTATTACTTATTTTTTTTCTATTTATTTTTATTGATTGATTGATTGATTTATCTATGTATTTACTTATTAATTTATTTATAGATTTATTTATTTATCGATTTATTTATTTATCTATTTATATTATTTTTTTGGGGTGTTGCAGAGATTTTGCATTTTATTTTATTTTATTTTTTATTATTTTATTTTATTTTTTTGCTTTATTTTTATTTTATTCTTTTATTTCATTTATTTACATTATTTTATTTTATTGTCTTATTTTTATTTTATTTCATTATTTCATTTTTATTTAATTTTATTATTTTATTTTTATTTTACTTTATTTTATTTTTTATTTTATTTTGACATTTTATTTCATTTCATTTCTATTTATTTTATTTTATTTTTTGCCTTGTTTTTCTTTCTCTGTTTCATTAGCGAGCCATTTGCATAACTTGATTTTATTTTATTTTATTTTATTTTATTTTATTTTATTTTATTTTATTTTATTTTATTTTATTTTATTTTATTTTTGGCTTGTTTTCTTTTGCTTGTTTTTTTTTATTTTCGCCTTTTTTTTTGCGCCTGTTTATGATGATGATTTTTTTTTCTTTCCGCACAATATTTGCTTTTCTCGCATATCTTGGCTGTGTCGACGGATTTTTTTTTTGTATTTTTATTTATTTATTTATCGCATATTTTTGCTTTTCCATGGATTGGCTTTTCACTCTTTCTCCCCATTTATTTTCTGCAACTATAAGCGCCTTTATTATCATTATACTTTATTATTATCGTTATTATTTTATTACGATGACTATTATTATATTTTATATTATATTTTATATATTATATAATATTTTAAAATATATAGAAACATAAATATAAATATATAATTATAATATAATATATAAATATACATAAATATCAATATTAAATATAAATATTTAAAATAGATATATTTAAAATAGATATATTTAAAATAGATATATTTCATATATTATATTATTTTTCCGCATCCAATTTTTAAAAATTTTTACATTTTGCCATTTTTTTGGGCATGATTTTCCACCTGTTCAAATATAATAATAATAATTCGATTCTTATAATTCAATAGTTTAATTATAATAATTATTATTGTTATATATGATAATTATATTAATGATGTTATATTATTTTGTTATATAATATGTAATTATCAATAAAGAGATGAATTATACAATTATACTCTAATATTATATAATGTAATATGACTATATATTATTGTGTCATAATTATATTATGTCATAATTATATTTTTAACATGATTATTGCACTGATGTCATATTATTTTTTAAATAATATATAATTATAAATAAAGAGATAAAATATACAATTATACTTAATATTATATAATGCAATATAATTATATATTATTATGTCATAATTATATTATGTTATAATTATAATTTAACATGATTATTGCACAATACTTGTTTTTTTGCATATTTTTGCTTTTCCACGTATTATTTTTTTTTGCATGTTTTTTATGCCTCTTTATTATTAATTATTAATAATAATAATAATTATTGTTATTGCACAACCCTTGCTTTTTATGCATATTTTTACTCTTTCCACTTATTTTTTTTTGTTTTTGCACAGGTTTTTTTTCTGGCGTGTTTTTTTTACACCTCTTTATTATTCATTGTTATTATTATATTTATTATTATTATTATTATTATTATTATTATTATTATTATTATCATTATGATGATTAGCAGAAGGACATACTATGCTGCATTTCATGAATTTTCATTATTTTTCATGAAATTAAATTTTATTAAATTAAAATTAAATTTTAATGAATTTTCATTATTTTTCCTGGACAAAAAAAAAAGGTTCTCTGCGAATCTTTATTTATGATGATTTTTATTCATATTTATTTTGATTTATTCATTAATTTTTTTCGCCCCTGTCCAAAAAAAAAAAAAAAAAAAAGAAAAACAGGTGTTTTTTGGGGGGGGTTTTCTATTTTTTAAATTTTTATTTTTATTTTTAATTTTTCCTGAAATGTGAATAAATGTGGAATTTGGTGGGTGTGTCTGTCTGTCTGTCTGTCTGTCTGTGTGGCGTCGCCGGCGGCTCCCCCGGAGGCCTGAGCTGTTTCGGGGACTCAAAATCCGCCTCATTATCTGCCTTCACCTGGGACCCTCACGGTCATTGTCATTTTCATTTATTTTATTTCATTTATTTGTTTTATGTTTTGTTTTAATTTTTATTTCAATTTATTTCATTTTTCCAATTCATTCACTCGTGCATTAATTCATTTTAAATTATTTCATTTTATTATTTCATTTTTATTTTTACTTTTAATAATATGGAAATAAATGATATATGAAAAAACATTTATTTTATTTCGTTTTTCCAATGCATTTAGTCGGGTGATCATAGGAATTCATTCATTCATTCATTTATTTTCATTTCAAATTATTCCATTTTAGTATTTTATTTCATTTTTATTTTTATTTTTAATAATTGGAAATAAATGATTCATGAAAAACATTTATTTCATTTTCCAATGTATTTTAGGAATTCATTAATTCATGTATTTATTTTCATTTTAAATTATTCTATTACTTTATTTTATTTATTTTTATTTTTATTTTTAATAATATGTAAATAAATGATACATGAAAAAAACATTTATTTTATTTTTCCAGTGCATTTACTCGTGTGTTCATAGCAATTCATTAATTCATTCATTTATTGTCATTTTTAATTATTCCATTTTAGTATTATATTTAATTTTTATCTTTAATGATATGTAAATAAATGATACATGAAAAAACATATATTTTATTTTTCCAGTGCATTTACTCGTGTGCTCAGAGGAATTCATTCATTCATTTGTTTATTTTCAGTTCAAATTATATCATTTTAGTATTTTATTTTATTTTTATTTTTAAAATTTTAAATCATATGTAAATACATGATATATGAAAAAACGATATGTAAATGAATACATGTTTCTATATAATAAATACATGATATGTGGACAAACTATTTGGAAATAAATATCTATATTTATATATATAAGAAATAAATGACATCTGAAATAAATGTAGATTTGTATACAATAAATCAATGATATATGAATAAACTATATGTCAATCAATCAATCAATCAATCAATCAATCAATCTGACAAGGAGGCGGGACTCTGGGCAGGGGGAGGGGCCCCTGATGATGACGTCACCGCTGTGGGAGCTGAGGGCGGGGGTTAAGGGTCACGGAGGGCGTGGCCACCGCTGGCTGTCAATCAATGAACCGAGGAGGCGGGACTTTGGCCACTTCCTTCCCCTCAGGGCACAAGCATGTGTAGGGGTGCTGGGGAGATTGTCGGAGGTTAGGGGGGGGTCCACGCTGATGACGTCACCGCGGTGGGAGCTGGTGGTGGAGGTTAAGGGTTACGGCAGTGTCACGGAGGGCGTGGCCTCCACTAGCTGTCAATCAATCAACCAAGGAGGCGGGACTTTGGCCACTTCCTTCCCCTCAGGGGAGAGGACGGTGTGGGGGGGCTGGGGAGATTTTCAGGAGGGGGGGTTCGTGCTGATGACGTCAGCGAAGTGGGAGCTGAGGGCGGGGGTTAAGGGTCACGGAGGGCGTGGCCACCGCTGGCTGTCAATCAATCAACCAAGGAGGCGGGACTTTGGACACTTCCTTCCCCTCAGGACACAGGCAGGTGTAGGGGGGCTGGGGAGATTTTCGGGGGCAGGGGGGGGGTTCCGTGCTGATGACGTCACCGCGGTGGGAGCTGACGGTGGGGGTTAAGGGTCACGGAGGGCGTGGCCACCACTGGCTGTCAATCAATGAACCGAGGAGGCGGGACTTTGACCACTTCCTTCCCTCAGGGGAGAGGCCGGTGTGGGGGGGCTGGGGAGATTGTCGGGGGAAGGGGTTCCATGTTGATGACGTCACCACGGTGGGAGCTGAGGGCGGGGGTTAAGGGTGTGTGGTGACGTCTTGGGGGCGTGGCCTCCGCTGGCTGTCAATCAATCAACCAAGGAGGCAGGAATTTGGCAACTTCCTTCCCCTCAGGGGGATAGGCCGGTGTGGGGGTGGGTCTGGGGAGAGTGGGAGGTGCCGTGCTGATGACGTCACGGGGTTAAAGGTTGCGGTGCCGTCACAGAGGGCGTGGCCTCCACTAGCTGTCAATCAATCAACCAAGGAGGCGGGACTTTGGCCACTTCCTTCCCTTCAGGGGCGATAGGCCGCTGTTGGGGTGGATCTGGGGAAGAGTCAGACGGTCCCGTGCAGATGACGTCACGGGGGTTAAAGGTTATGATGGCATCACGGAGGGCGTGGCCCCCACTGGCTGTCAATCAATCAAGCAAGGAGGCGGGACCATGGACTCTGCCTTTCCCTAAGGGAGGGCGTGGCCGGGGCGGTGACGTCACGGTGGGCGTGGCCAAGGGCTCAGGATCGGCAAGGGCCCCTTTTGTTGACGTCATAGATGGTGGGACCTGTGGCCCTGTCCACCAATCACAGGGCAGCTCTGAGTCTGCAGGCGTCTGACAGCGGGGGCTGGGGGGGGTGTAGCATGATGACGTCACAGCAGGCGTGGCCGAGCATTTCTGCCTGTGCCGTGACCCTGTGTGACGTCATCGCGGGCGGGGCCTCCGGTTCTGTCCACCAATAGGAGCTGCCGGTTCTTCTCCACTACGTGTCAGTGTGGGCGGGGCCGAGCGCAGTGACGTCACAGTGAGCAAGTTCACGGGGCTCTGCCTCTGCTTTGCGTCTGTGTGGGCGGAGCCGTGCGCGGTGACGTCATGGAGGGCGTAGCCTGTGGCCCTGTCCACCTATCACAGAGCAGCTCATTCTTCCGGTGTCCGTGTGGGCGGGGCCTAGCGTGATGACGTCACTGCTGGCATGGCCTGTGTCCCTGTCCATCAAACGCAGAGTGGGCGTGTCCTGTGCTCCTGTCCATCAAACGCAGAGTGGGCGTGGCCTGTGGCCCTGTCCACCAATCACAGAGCAGCTCATTCTAACGGTGTCATTTTGGGCGGGGGGTTGGTCTAGCGTGGTGACGTCACTGCGGGCGTGGCCTGTGCCCTGTCCATCAAACGCAGAGTGGGCGTGTCCTGTGGCCCTGCCCACCAATCACAGAGCAGCTCTGCCTCTTCCGGCCTCAGTGTAGAGGGGGACCCCCCCTCCCCGAGCGCGATGACGTCACGGTGGGCGTGGCCAATGGTTCTGTCTCCGCTGGGGTCCCCATGCGTCGTGGGTGGGAGGGGTCCGGACGTAGTGACGTCACGGTGGGCGTGGCCTGCGGCTCTGTGCACCAATGGCAGAGCACCCGTATCTCTACTGGGTGGGTTGAGGGGTGCAGGCCGCACGCGCTGACGTCACGGTGGGCGTGACCAATGAGTCTTCCTGTGTTGGGGGTCCCTGTGCGTCTTGGTCGTGGGGTGGAGGTGGTCCGGACGTGGTGACGTCACGGTGGGCGGGGCCTGCGGCTCTGTGCACCAATGGCAAAGCACCCCTGTCTCTACTGGGTGGGTTTCAGGGCGCAGGCAGCGAAGGGTGACGTCACGGTGGGCGTGGCCTATGTTTCTATCACTGCTGGGGTCCCCGTGCGTCGTGGGCGGGTTTTCCGGACGTAGTGACGTCACGGTGGGCGGGGCCTGCGGCTCTGCACCAATGGCAGAGCAGCCCTGTCTCTACTTGGTGGGTTTTTGGGCGCAGGCGTGCGTGGTGACGTCACGGTGGGCGTGGCCAATGGTTCTTTCTCCACTGTGGTCCCCGTGCGTCGTGGGCGGGGTCCGGGCGCGGTGACGTCATGGTGGGCGGGGCCTGCGGCTCTGTGCACCAATGGCAGAGCTCCCCTGTCTCTAGTAGTTGGTTTTCGGGGCGTCGGACGTGCGCGGTGACGTCACGGGGGCGTGACCGAGATCCCTGCCTGTGCCCCGGTCCCTGTGGGGGGCGGGCGCGAGCGTGCTGACGTCATCGTGGGCGGGACTTCCGGCTCTGTCCACCAATTGCGGAGCAGCTCTGTGTGCCTAGTGGAGTCATTGCGGGCGGGACGGTTGGGGGCGGAGGCCACAAGATGGAATGAATGAATGAATGAATGAGTGAATTAATGAATGAATGACTGAGTGACACAGGGCAGGGGTGGGGAGAAGGGGTAGAAGGAGAGAGAGAGGGGGAGAGGACGGATGGACATACGGACACAGGTGAAGGGACGGACAGACGGATGGGCGGGAAGGGTGGAGGGGGACAAGAGGGAACCAGTAAATGAATGAATGAATGAGTGAATGAATGATGCAGTGCAGGGGTGGGGGAGGAGAAGGGGTAGAAGGAGAGGGGGGGAAAGGACGGACGGACAGACGGACACAGGTGAAGCGACGGACAGTTGGACAGACGGATTGAAGGGTTGTGGCGGAGGGGACAAAGGGAACGAATGAATGAATGAGTGAATGAATGAATGAATGAGTGAATGAATGATGCAGGGCAGGGGTGGGGAAGGAGAAGGGGTAGAAGGAGAGAGAGAGAGGGGGGAGAGGGTGGAGAGGACGGACGGACACACAGACACAGGTGAAGGGACGGACAGACGGGTGGGCGGGAAGGGTGGAGGGGGACCAGAGGGAACGAATGAATGAATGAATGAATGAATGAATGAGTGAATGAATGATGCAGTGCAGGGGTGGAGGTGGAGAAGGGGTAGAAGAGAGAGAGAGAGGGGGAGAGGACGGACGGACACACGGACACAGGTGAAGGGACGGACAGACGGACGGGCGGGAAGGGTGGAGGGTGTCAAGAGGGAACGAATGAATGAATGAGTGAATGAATAAGTGAACGAGTGAATGAATGAATGACACAGTGCAGGGTTGGGGGAGGAGAAAGGGTAGAAGGAGAGAGGGGGGTGGAGAGGACGGACGGACACACGGACACAGGTGAAGGGACGGACAGACGGGCGGGCGGGAAGGGTGGAGGGGGACAAGAGGGAACGAATGAATGAATGAACGAGTGAATGAATGAATGACGCAGGGCAGGGTTGGGGGAGGAGAAAGAGTAGAAGGACAGACGGACGGGCGGATGGAGGGGGACCAGAGGGAACGAATGAATGAATGAGTGAATGAATGAATGAGTGAATGAATGGTGCAGGACAGGGGTGGAGGTGGAGAAGGGGTAGAAGGAGAGAGAGAGGGTGGAGAGGACGGACGGACACACGGACACAGGTGAAGGGACGGACAGACGGACGGGCGGGAAGGGTGGAGGGGGACCAGAGGGAACGAATGAATGAATGAATGAATGAATGAGTGAATGAATGATGCAGTGCAGGGGTGGAGGTGGAGAAGGGGTAGAAGAAGAGAGAGAGAGAGGGTGGAGACGACGGACGGACACACGGACACAGGTGAAGGGACGGACAGACGGACGGGCGGGAAGGGTGGAGGTTGACAAGAGGGAACGAATGAATGAGTGAACGAATGAATGAATGAACGAGTGAATGAATGAATGACGCAGGGCAGGGGTGGGGGAGGAGAAAGGGTAGAAAGAGAGAGAGAGGGGGGAAGGGACGGACGGACACACGGACACAGGTGAAGGGACAGACAGACGGACGGGCGGGAAGGGTGGAGGGGGACAAGAGGGAACGAATGAATGAATGAACGAATGAATGAGTGAATGAATGATGCAGTGCAGGGGTGGAGGTGCAGAAGGGGTAGAAGGAGAGAGAGAGGGGGGAGAGGACGGATGGACACACGGACACAGGTGAAGGGACGGACAGACGGACGGGCGGATTGAAGGGGACCAGAGGGAACGAATGAATGAGTGAATGAATGAATGAATGAATGACGCAGGACAGGGGTGGAGGTGGAGAAGGGGTAGAAGGAGAGAGAGAGGGGGGAGAGGACGGATGGACACACGGACACAGGTGAAGGGACGGACAGACGGACGGGCGGGAAGGGTGGAGGGGGACAAGAGGGAACGAATGAATGAATGAACGAATGAATGAATGAATGAATGACGCAGTGCTGCAGGGGCGGATTAAAAATATCATCCATAAATATTTAAAAAACGGAATCTGAAGATATGAAAATAAATTCAGAAAAAAAAAATCGTCATTAAAAAATTCATCATTAAAAAAAACCCTAATTCATTAAAAATGTAAATATTGAAATTATATTATAATTATATAATTATATTATATATTTATAATTATATATATATATATAATTATAAATAAGCAGAAGCCCGCGCGCGCGCGATCGTCGCCCCAATGACCCGGTTATCATGTGCCAAGAAAGAAAAAAAATCGTAATTAAAAAAAAAAAACTAATTAAAAATAATTAATTAAAAAAATATATTCAAAGAAAAAAATCGTAATTAAACTACTGATTAAAAAATATTTAATTAAAAAATATATATTTAAAGAAAAAAATAGTAATTTAAAAAACTAAAAAATAATTAATTAAAAATATGTATTTAAACAAAGAATCGTAATTAAAAAAATAATTAATTAAAAAAATATATTTAGAGAAAAATTGTAATTTAAAAACTAACTGAAAAATAATTAATTAAAAATATATATTTAAAGAAAAAATCGTAATTAAAAAAAATTAAAAATAATTAAAAATATATATTTACAAAAATATGTAATTAAACTACTGATTAAGAAATATTTAATTAAAAATATATATTTAAAAAAAAATAGTAATTTAAAAAACTAAAAATAATTAATTAAAAATATGTATTTAAACAAAGAATCGTAATTAAAAATAATTAATTAAAAAACATATTTAAAGAAAAATTGTAATTTAAAAAACTAATTGAAAAATAATTAATTAAAAATATATATTTAAAAAAAAAATAGTAATTTAAAAACTAAAAATAATTAAAAATACGTATTTAAACAAAAAATCGTAATTAAAAATAATTAATTAAAAAAATATATTTAGAGAAAAATTGTAATTTAAAAAACTAACTGAAAAATAATTAATTAAAAAATATATATTTAAAGAAAAAAATCGTAATTAAAAACCTAATTAGAAATAATTAAAAAATATATTTAAAGAAAAAAATCGTAATTAAAAACTAATTAAAAATAATTAATTAAAAATATATATTTAAAGAAAAAAAATAATGAAAAAAGTAATTAAAAAATAATTACTTAAAAATATATATTTAAAAAAAATATATATATATATATCTATGTAGACAAAAACAAAATTATATATCAATATACCCGCAAGCGACTGGCTCCCGTTTTTTAAAGGGAAAATAACAGAAATCGTAATTTAAAAAGAAATAATTAAAACATAATTAATTAAAATATAAATTTAAAAATATATATATATCTTTATTTATATATACAAAAAAATATATATTAATATCCCCACAACAGGCTCGCTCCCCTTTTGAAAAGGGGAAAAAAGAAAAGAAATCGTAATTAAAAAAAAAACTAATTAAAAAATAATTAATTAAAATATAAATTAAAAAAATATATATATATATATTTATTTATATAGCAACACAAAATGATATATAAATATATCCGTAGGCGGCGAGCTTCCTCCCTTTTTTTAAAGTAAAAAAAATCGTAATTTTAAAAAACTCATTAAAAAATAATTAATTAAAATATAAATTAAATATATATATATTTATTTATTTATTGATATACACACAAAATGATATATCAATATATCCATAGGAGGCGCGCTCCCTCCCATTTTTTTATATTAAATAAAACCAGAAATCGTCATTTTAAAAAAAACTAATTAAAAAAACAATTAATTAAAATATAAATTAAAAAAAATATATATATTTATTTATTTATTTATATATACACAAAATTATATATAAATATATCCATAGGCGGAGCGCTCCCTCCCGTTTTTAAAAACCCAAAAACAAGAGAAAAAAGAAATCGTAATTTATAAAAAAAAACTAATTAAAAAAATAATTAATTAAAAAAAATAAATTGACAGAAATATATAATTTTATACCCAAAATTATATATAAATATACATCCGTGAGCCGGAGCGCTCCCTCCCGTTTTGTAAAGCAAAAAAAAAAAATCCTCATTAAAAAAATTAAAAAAAAACTAATTTAAAAAACCGAATAAATTTAAAAAAAATCAAAATATTGATTGAATGAAAATTGATATAAATATTAATAATAGAAATCCCGGCCCCCCCTCACACACACACACACACACACCCGTACTCATCTTTGATGCCAGAAAAATAAAAATTAAATTAAAATTAAATAAAATAAAGTTATTTTTTAATTTTTATTTTCACAGAAAAAATAAAGAAATAAATAAAAATAAAGAAATGAAAAAGTTTAATTAAAAACAGCCGTGACTGCATTGTTTTTTTTAAACTATTATTTTCGAAAAAAAATAGAAATAAGTAAAAAATTAGAAGAATAAAGTGAATTAAAAACGTGGAAAAATAAAAATAATTATAATTATAATAATAAAAAAATATATATATGCAACAATTTTTTTCCTACTATTCCCTCACCATCTATCCCTGCGGTTATTTGTATATTTTTATTTTTATTGTATTTTTTTAAATTTTCACTGGGGAAAAAAACCAATGAAAACCATTGATATAAAAAAATTAATTAATTAAAAAAATAAAATAAAAATAATACAGATATATATTTATTTTATTTATTATATATATAAATATATATTTATATTTATATTCATGTATATTTATAAATATATTAATATATAATATATATTTATTATATATATATATATAATAAATATATATTTATTTCTGTATTTCCTCCCGCCCACCCGGGGGTTGTTTGCAAACAGAGCGGAGGGAGGGAGTGTGAAAAAAGTAAAATAAAATTAAATAATTTAAAATAAATTATAAAAAATATATATATATGCATAAATTATATTTTTTTCTCTATTTTCCCTGCGGCTGTTTTGGCCACAGGAGCGCAGAGGGAGGGAGGGAGGGAGGGAGTGTGAAAAAAATTAATTAATTAAAATTAAATTAAATTAAGTTAAATTGAAATGAAATAAAAACAAACAAAAAATAAAAATAAAATAAAAATAATTAAATATATATATATATCCATATAGTATATTATCATAATATAAATAAACATATATATATATAATTATATTTATTTCTCTATTTCCCCCGCGGCTGTTTTGGACACAGGAGCGCAGACGTAGTGTGAAAAATAAAAAAAAACCCTAAAATTAAATTAAATTAAGTTACATTAAAATTCCATAAAATAACAAAAAATAAAATAAAAATAATTTTAATATATATACATGTACAATATCATCGTAATATAAAGAAATATAATTATATATATATATTTATTTATATTTCTTTATATTTATTTCTGTATTTTCCCTGCGGCTGTTGTGGCCACAGGAGCGCGGAGGGAGGGAGCGGACGGAGTGTTGAAAAAAATAAAATAAATTTAAATTAAATTAAGTTACATTAAAATTCCATAAAATAACAAAAAATAAAATAAAATAATTTTAATATATATACATATACAATATCATCGTAATATAAGTAAATATAATTATATATTTATATTTATTTATATTTTGTTATTTTTATTTTTATTTATTTCTCTATTTCCCCGAGGCTATTTTAGCCCCAGAAACGCATTGGGACTGTGAAGAAAAATAAAAAAAAAGGCTAAAATTAAATTAAATGAAATGAAATCCAAATAAAACAATATAAAATAAAAATAAAATAAAAATAATTTAATATATATATATACAATATCATCTTAATATAAGTAAATATAATTATATATTTTTTTATTTTTATTTTTATTTATTTCTCTATTTCCCCGAGGCTATTTTAGCCCCAGAAACGCATTGGGAGTGTGAAGAAAAAAAGAGAAAAAAAAGCCTGAAATCAAATTAAATGAAATTAAATCCAAATAAAACAATATAAAATAAAAATAAAATAAAAATAATTCAATATATATATATATATACAATATCATCGTAATATAAGTAAATATAATTATATATATATTTATATATTTATTTATTTCTCTATTTTCCCCGAGGCTATTTTAGCGCCAGAAACGCATTGGGAATGTGAAGAAGAAAAAAAAAAAAAGCCTAAAATTAAATTAAATTAAACGAAATCCAAATAAAACAATATAAAATAAAAATAAAATAAAAATAATTTAATATATATATACAATATCATCTTAATATAAGTAAATATAATTATATATATTTTTTTATTTTTATTTTTATTTATTTCTCTATTTCCCCGAGGCTATTTTAGCCCCAGAAACGCATTGGGACTGTGAAGAAAAAAAGAGAAAAAAAAAAAGCCTAAAATTAAATGAAATTAAATGAAATCCAAATAAAACAATATAAAATAAAAATAAAATAAAAATAATTTAATATATATATACAATATCATCTTAATATAAGTAAATATAATTATATATATATATTTATATATTTATTTTTATTTATTTCTCTATTTCCCCGAGGCTATTTTAGCCCCAGAAACGCATTGGGAGTGTGAAGAAAAAAAGAGAAAAAAAAAAAGCCTAAAATTAAATTAAATTAAATTAAATCCAAATAAAACAATATAAAATAAAAATAAAATAAAAATAATTTAATATATATATATACAATATCATCTTAATATAAGTAAATATAATTATATATATATTTATATATTTATTTATATATTTATTTTTATTTATTTCTCTATTTTCCCCGAGGCTATTTTAGCCCCAGAAACGCATTGGGAATGTGAAGAAAAAAAGAGAAAAAAAAGCCTGAAATCAAATTAAATGAAATTAAATCCAAATAAAACAATATAAAATTAAAATAAATAAAAATAATTTAATATATATATACAATATCATCGTAATATAAGTAAATATAATTATATATATATATATATTTATTTATATGTTTATTTATATTTATTTCTCTATTTCCCCGAGGCTATTTTAGCCCCAGAAACGCATTGGGAGTGTGAAGAAAAAAAAAAAAAAAAAGCCTAAAATTAAATTAAATTAAATGAAATCCAAATAAAACAATATAAAATAAAAATAAAATAAAAATAATTTAATATATATATATACAATATCATCTTAATATAAGTAAATATAATTATATATATATATTTATATATTTATATATTTATTTTTATTTATTTCTCTATTTCCCCGAGGCTGTTTTAGCCCCAGAAACGCATTGGGAGTGTGAAGAAAAAAAAAAAAAAAGCCTAAAATTAAATTAAATGAAATAAAATCCAAATAAAACAATATAAAATAAAAATAAAATAAAAATAATTTAATATATATATACACAATATAAGTAAATATAATTATATTTATATATTTATATATTTATTTATTTATATTTATTTCTCTATTTCCCCGAGGCTATTTTAGCCCCAGAAACGCATTGGGAGTGTGAAGAAAAAAATAGAAAAAAAAAAAGCCTAAAATTAAATTAAATTAAACGAAATCCAAATAAAACAATATAAAATAAAAATAAAATAAAAATAATTTAATATATATATATATTCAATATCATCGTAATATAAGTAAATATAATTATATATATATATTTATATATTTATTTTTTTATTTATTTCTCTATTTCCAAATAAAACAATATAAAATAAAATCATAAAATCATAAAAACATGAAGAGAATTGAACATATTTATCGGTATGGACGTGCACGTGGGCACCGCCTCTGGCCGCGATGGACATAAAGGAAGAATAAAGCGGATTTTTATTTATATTTTTAATCATTTATTTTTTTTTTCTTCTCCCCGAGGCTGTGTCGCGCGCGTGCGGAGAAAAAAAAAAAAAAACACATAATAGAACCTGTCAAATAAATAAATAAATAAAATAAAATAAATTAAATTAAATTAAATTTATTGATGTGAGCGGATGATGACCACGTGACTTGTTTTTATTTTATTTTATTTTATTTTGTTTTATTTTATTTTATTTTATTTCATTTTATTTATTTTATTTTATTTTATTTATTTTATTTTATTTCATTATTATTTTATTTTTTAACCGCGACGGGGAAAAAAAAATCGAGTAAAAAAAAAAAAGTTAATTAAAAAATTCCATTTAATTCAATAAAAAAAAATTTTAAAAAATACATGAATATTCTTATTTTTATACCAAAAAAGAAATTAAATTAAATTAAATAAAAGCATCCATTCGGGTTTGGGCTTTTTTTTTTTTTAATTTCCCGCTTTTTTTTTTTAAAAAAAATTAATTTTATTAAATTGAATGTTTTCAGAACATTTTTCCCACCTTTTTTAAAATTAAAATTAAAAAATTAAATTAAATTAAATTAAAAATTTTTTTTTGCAAGAGGAAGGGAAGAAGGGCGGTGCTCGGCCATGGATATATATATATATATAAATAAATATATAAATATATATAGAGAGACAGAGAGAGGAGCCGGCGCGACACGCCACCCGGACGGACGGACGGACGGACAGAGGGACGGACGGACGCACGGACCGACCGACGGACCACAGGAGAGACAGACAGGAAAAAAAAAAAAAAAAAAAACGCGGGGAGAGAAAATAGCATTATCGTTTTATATTATCTCTATTTATTTTCTTTTATATTTATTTTATTTTATTTTATTATTTTATATTTTATATTTTATATTTATTTTATTTTATATTTATTTTAAATTTATTTTATTTTTATTTTACTTTTTATTTATTTTTAATTTAATTTAATTTATTTTATTTTATTTTATTTTTTTGTGGCGGCCGTGAAGAGGGAGAGGGAAAAAAAAAATATATATATTTATATATATATATATGTATAAAAATATATAATATATAAAAATATATATTATATAAAATATATAAAAATATATTATATATGTATAATATATATAATTATAAATAATTTCATTTTGGGTAGAAAATTGTTATAAATCTAGGCGAAATTATTGAAGCTCTAATTCGGATAGATCTGTAAAATTACGATAAAAAAATATATATCTATATATAATGATCCATATTGAATGAGAAAATAGCCCTGTCGTTATTCTCTATGATCCACAGATCCAGCCTTGCAAAATATACATCATTTTCAAATTATACACCATCGTCACATACAGATCATGGTGAAAATATAGAGCACTAAAAAAAAAAAATATATATATATATATATATATAATCATAAAATAAAGATACTTGTTACAATATAGATCATTAAAATATATACATATACATAATCATAAAATATAGATAATTATAAATATATAAAAATCATGAAATATAGATAATTATAATAGATATAATTATAAAATATAGATAATTATAAATACATAAAAATCATAAATATAGATAATTATAAATATATATATAATCATAAAAATAGATAATTATAAATATATAAAATCATAAAATACAGATAATTATTAAATATATATAATCATAAAATATAGATAATTATAATATAGATAATTATAAAATATAGATTAATTATAAATACATAAAAATCATAAATATAGATAATTATAAATATATATAATCATAAAAATAGATAATTATAAATATATAAAATCATAAAATATAGATAATTATAAAATATATAATCATAAAATATAGATAATTATAAATATATATAACTGTAAAATATAGATAATTATATATATATATATAGAATCTGAGGAAATAGAGGATTATAAATATATATAGAATTTAAAATATATATAGTCTTAGAGGATTATAAATATATATATAATTATAAAATATAGATAATTATAATTATTATAAATTTATATACAATCTCAAGAGAGAGGATTATAAATAGATATAATTATAAAATATAGATAGTTATAAATATCCATACAATCTCAAGACGTAGAAGATTGTAAATATATATATAAAATTATAAAATAGATAATTATAAATATATATATAATCGTAAAATATGAGATAATTATATCAATCGATCCATAAATATAATTATAAACACAATAATTGCAAAACACAGATCATCCTGAGAATATATCCCAATACAAAATCTACAATTATATATATATCTATAAAAATAATTAATGTTTATATGACAAAACACATATCATAATAATTATAAAATTTATTAAAAAGCCCATAATTACAAAAATACACGTCAGGATAAAACCAAGAGGTTGACAAAAAATATACAAACGTCCTCATCAAATATACAAAAAAATACATATAATTACAGAAATCTATAGCCTGATTAAAAAAAAAAACAACATAAAAATATCAATAATTTAAAAACATACATCATTATAAAAATATATTATTATAATATATATATGTGTAATTACAAAATATACATAATTACAAAATATATATAATTATAAAATAGAAATTTAAATATATATATAATTACAAAATAAATATATATGATTACAAAATATATATGATTACAGAACATATATAATTACAAAATATAAATAATTAAAAATACACAGAATTATAAAAATATATATTGTTACAAAATACATATATAATTACACTATATATATATATAATTATAAAATATAAAATAATTTAAAAACATATAGAATTATAACATATACGTCATTATGAAATATATATGATGACAAAATAGAGATAATTACAAAATTTTGTAAATTAAAAATATAAATAATTTAAAAACATAGGTAATTACAACATATATAGAATTATAAAATATAAATAATTGGAAAACCTATACAATCACAAAATATATATCATTATAAAATAGACATAATTAAAATAGATGTATGATTTAAAAATATAATCTAAAACATATAATTATTTAAAAAGACACAATTAAATATATAGAGTTACCTGATGATATATATCATTATAAAATAGGTGTATTTACAATAATAATCATTTTAAAATAAAAATTATATATATATTATTTATTTTATTTCATTTATTCATAAAATTATATATATATATAATTTATTTGATTTTACTTTTTAATAAAAATTATATATCTATTATTCATTTTATTTTATTTATTAGTAAAAATTATATATATATATATAATTTATTTTATTTTATTTTATTTTATTTATTTTATTTTATTTTTCTGCTTCTAGGTACAAGGTGGGGGGGTTGTTAAAAGGAGGCGACGCGTGGCCGACGCGGGAACCAGAATTTCATCTCATTTTTGGGTTTATTTTGTGTGTTTTTGTGCTTGTATTTTTATTATTTTTTTAATATCTCATTTTTGGGTTTTTTTTTGGTTTTTTTTTGGATGTTTGTTTAAACCACGATCGCGATGATGACGACGACGACGACGACGTAAAACTCCAGGAAAAAAATAAAATAAATAAATAAAATAAATTTAAAAAAAGGAAAAAAAAACAGAGAAAAGGTGGGAAACAGAGAGAGAGAAAAGTACATATATTTGTATGTATTGCATGGATTATTTATTTTCTTCTTTATTTATAGCGGGTGTTATTAAATATATATATATAATTTATAGACGTGCATTTCTCCATCCAAATGTGAAAAAATATGAATTTTAGGATCTGCATTTGCAAAAAATATGAATTTTAGGATCTGCATATTTTAAAGAAAATGTCAATTATTTTATTTATATATTTATATTTATATTTATATTTATATTTATATATATATATATGTGTGTGTGTGTGTGTGTAAAAGATTATTTTAGTAATATAGGTTGGAAAACAGAGTGTATATTATTATAAATGTATAAAAAAATAAAAAAACATATTCTATAAAAAATTATAAATATATATGATCTGTATTAAAAATATGGATGATATATTAAAATACAAATTAAATATATGTGTAGCATATTAATGTATATGCATGGTATACAGTAAATGTATATTTTAATTATATATATATAAGCTATGTTGCAGTGTAAATTGGAAATATATATTCTATATATGTCCAAAAATACAAATTAAATATATATATGTCAAAAAAATGTGATGTACAAAAATATATATTATATACATTAAAAGAGATGTAATGTATATTAAATATATATGATGTATATTAAATATGTATTATATGTTAGAATATGTATAATATACATTAAATATATATAGTATATATTAAAAATACTTTTAATTTATATATTAAAATATACATCGTACATATTAAATGTATATTGTATAGATATTGAAATGTATATCACAGATATTAAGAAATGTATAACATATATTTTTTAAAAGTACATTTAAAAATGTTTATTATGTACCAAGATGTATATTTAATATACATTAACCAACGTATTAATATACATTATAGACAGCTATTAAAAACCTATAAATATATATATATATATATTTACTTCTTGATCACATGCAAATGAAAAAAACTACAAAAATATATTTTTTTATTTAAAATAAATGTATTTATTTTTGAAAGCAACCTCCGTATTCATATACATTATATACAGCTATTAAAAACCTATAAATATATATATATTTACTTCTTCAACACATAGAAATGAAAAAATGTTTAAAAATATTTTTTATTTAAAATAAATGTATTTATTTTTGAAAACAACCACCGTAATCATATATATTCTATACAGGTATTAAAAACCTATAAAAATATATATATATTTACTTCTTGAACACATAGAAATGAAAAAATATAAAAATATATATATTTATTTAAAATAAATGTATTTATTTTTGAAAACAACCACCGTATTCATATACATTATATACAGGTATTAAAAACCTATAAAAAAATATATATATATATGTTTACTTCTTGAACACATAGAAATGAAAAAAATATAAAAATATATATATTTATTTAAAATAAATGTATTTATTTTTGAAAACAACCACCGTATTCATATACATTATATACAGGCATTAAAAATATATATATATATATATATTTATATATATATTTATTTTATTTATTATATATATATATATTTACTTCTTGAACACATAGAAATGAAAAAATATTAAAAAATATATATATTTATTTAAAATAAATGTATTTACTTTTGAAAACATAGAAATAAGATATAGTAAAATATTAAAAATATATATATTTGAAATAAATGTATACATAGAAATAAAATATAATACAAAATATATATCTTTAAAAGAAATGTATACATAGAAATAAAATATAATATGAAATATATATATTTAAAATAAATGTATACATAGAAATAAAATAGAATACGAAATATATATATTTAAAATAAATAGATACATCGAAATAAAATATGATATAAAATATATATATTTAAAATAAATTATTTATTTTTGAAAATATATAATTAAAAAAATATATAAAATATATATATTTAAAATAGATCAGTAAAATAAAATCTCTATAAAAAAAAATCTAATTTTTCTACCTGTCTGTCTGTCTGTCTGTCTGTCCGTCCGCCCAGCTCCCTCCCCCTCCCCGTCCCCCTCCCTCCCCCGCGCGCGCCCCTTTAAAGCCCCCGCCCCGCCTCCGCGGCTTTTTTTTTTTTTTTTTTTTTTTGGTCGGAGGACAAAAAAAAAAAAATTAAAGTCCCTTTTTTTTTTTTTTTTTTTTTTGGGTGAAAAGAGTGCAGAAAAGATTAAAAAAAAAAAACCCGAAGAAAAAAAGGTAAAAAAAGGACAAAAAAAAGAGAGAAAAACATAGAATCAGATTGTCATCATCGGCGGCCATGGAGGAGCTCAGGGCGTTCGTGTCCAAGTCCTTCCAGCCGCCGCCGCCGCCGCCGCCGCTGCCCAGGACGACGACGACGACGGTGGCCGGCGAGGGACATCCCGGGGCCACGGTAGCCGGCGAGGGACATCCCGGGGCCACGGTGGCCGGCGAGGGACACGCCGCGGCGCGCGAACTCGCCTTTGCCGCCGCCCACGCCGCTCACGCCGGCTTGGCAGGGAGGAAGAAGAGGAGGAAGAGGAGGAAGAGGAGGAAGAGGAGGAGGAAGAGCCACGCCGACGGACGGGACCCCGTCGGGCAGGAAGACGGCGACCAAGAGGAAGAGGACGAGGAAGAGGAAGAGGAAGGAAGAGGAGGAAGAAGAGGAGGAAGAGGAAGAGGAAGAGGAGGAGGAAGAGGAGGAAGAAGCGCAGCGTCGCGAGTTCGAGACCCGCGTGGACGCCGGGAGAGCGCGCACGGATGCGGGACCCACTGCCCGCAAGCACGGTCAGTCCGCAAAATTTTATTTCATTTTATTTCATTTTATTTTATTCTATTTATTTTTTTTATCGATTTTTATTTCCTGTTCATTTAGATCCATTTTTATTTCCTGTTGATTTTTATTTTATATTCATTTATATCTATTTTTTCCTCTTTATTTTATATTTATTTTATATTGTTTTTTATTTATTTTTATTTCGCATTTATTTACATCTATTTAATTTCCTATTCATTTTTATTTTATATTCATTTATATCTATTTTTTCCTCTATTTTATTTTTATATTTTATATTTGTTTTATATTGGTTTTTATTTATTTTTATTTCGTATTGATTTATATCTATTTAATTTCCTATTCATTTTTATTTTATATTCATTTATATCTATTTTTTCCTCTATTTTATTTTTATATTTATTTTATATTGGTTTTTATTTATTTTTATTTCGTATTGATTTATATCTATTTAATTTCCTCTTGATTTTTATTTTAGATTCATTTATATCTATTTTTTCCTCTTTATTTTTATATTTATTTTATATTGGTTTTTATTTTTATTTCGTATTGATTTATATCTATTTAATTTCCTATTGATTTTTATTTTATATTCATTTATATCTAATTTTTTCCTCTTTATTTTTATAGTTTATATTTATTTTTATATTGTTTTTATTTGTTTTTATTTCGCATTGATTTATATCTATTTAATTTCCTATTAATTTTGATTTTTTTTATTTTATATTTTTTTTATTTTATTTTTTCCTTTTTTATTTTATATTTTTTATTTTATATTTATTTTATATTTATTTTATTTTATATTTTATTTTTATTCATTTTTTTTCGCATTGACATATCTATTTTTATTTCCTATTGATTTTTATTTTATATTCATTTATATCTATTTTTCCTATTCATTTTCATTTTATATTGGTTTTTATTTATTTCGTATTGATTTATATCTATTTTATTTCCTGTTGATTTTTATTTTATATTCATTTATATCTATTTTTTTTCTTTATTTGCATTTTCTATTGGTTTATGTTTATTTTTTTTTTTTATTGATTTGTATCTATTTTATTTCCTATTGATTTTTATCTTATATTGATTTATATCTATTTTTATTTCCTGTTGATTTTCATTTTGTATTGGTTTATCTTTATTTTTATTTCATATTCATTAATATTCGTTTCCTATTGATTTTATTTCGTATTTATTTTCATTTTACATTGATTTAGATTTATTTTTATTTCGCATTGATTTTTATGTCCTATTGATTTAGATTTATTTTTTCTTCCATTTGATTTTTATTTCCGATTGATTTCTATCTGTTTTTATTTCCTATTTACGTTCATTTTATATTGATTTAGATTTATTTTTATTTCGTACTGATTTTTATCTCATGTTGATTTATCTCTATTTTTATTTCTTCCTTATTTTCATTTTCTATTGATTTAGATCTATTCTTATTTTACATTGATTTTTATTTGCTATTTACGTTCATTTTATATTGATTTAGATTTATTTTTATTTCGTACTGCTTTTTATCTTACATTGATTTATATCTTTTTTTATTTCCTACTTATTTTCATTTTATATTGATTTACTTCTATTCTTATTTTACATTGATTGATATTTCCTATTTATTCTAATTTTATATTCATTTATGTTTATTTTTATTTCCTATTGACCTATATCTATTTTTATTTCCTCTTCACTTTCATTTTATATTGACTTATATTTATTTTTATTTCATATTTATTTACATCCATTTTTATTTCCTATTTATTCTTATTTTCTATCGACTTATATTTATTTTTACTTTCTACTGATTTTACATTTATTTTCATTTCCTATTTATTTTTATATTATTTATTTTATTGTTTTATTTTTTCTATTATTTTATTGTTTT
Source organism: Orientallactaga sibirica (assembly GCA_036365145.1). Taxonomy (NCBI): domain Eukaryota; kingdom Metazoa; phylum Chordata; class Mammalia; order Rodentia; family Dipodidae; genus Orientallactaga; species Orientallactaga sibirica. The sequence continues at coordinate 167,590 of JAEOAD010000937.1, forward strand.
TATTTTTCCTATTATTTTATTGTTTTCTATTTTTTCTATTATTTCCATTTATATATATATATATGATTTATATATAAATTTATTTAAATTCGGAAGCAGTCCGTATTTTACAGACATCGAAGGACATCTAGTTATTTTTCTATTATTTTTATTTATATTTATATTTGTATTTTTAAAAGGTATTTATTGTCATTGTGATTATTTATAATTCTATTTCTTAAAAATTTTTTAAATATTCATATTATGATGATTTATAATTGTATTTTTAAAATTTTATTGGTATTATTGTGATTATTTAGATTTGTTTATCTATATATATTTTTTATTTTTTTTTTCTTCTAAATTCCGTATTTTTTACATTTATGCGCATTATTCTACCCCCTGTGTGGTCTCCCTCATTCCTCTCCTTCCAAATATCCCGTATTTATTTATATTGATATATATTTTAAATATCTATTTATTTTTATTTCCCTCACCTCTTATTCACATTGCCATTTACTCATTTATTCCCGAATATTCTATATTCATCTATTTAGATATTTTTAATATATATACATTTTTATATATATTTTTAATTTCGAAATAATCGTCTAATATCTATTCAACCCGCCAAAAACAAAAGAAAGGGGAGAAAAAAAGGATTTTTAAAATATTTTTAAATGAATATTTTATATTTATATATATAATATCAACATATATAAATATAATATAAATGTATATTCATAAATATATATATAATATAAATGCTTATAAATATAATATATATATAAATATATTGATATTCGTCCGTCCCATCCCCACCATCACCAAAAAATAAAAAATATAAAATAAAATAAAGTAAAAATATAAAATAAAAAATAATAAAATAAACGTGAGGAAAATAAAGCTAAAAAATAAATATAATATTAAAAAATTAAGATTTTCATTTCTTTTAAGTGAATTAAATTTAATTCCGTCATTTATTTATTTTATTGATGTTGATCGGTGTCTTCACAGCCTTACCCCAAAACCGGCAAAAAAAAAAAAAAAAAAAAAAAAAAAGGATTTTATTTAATATATATATATATGTATATATTTTGGCATCCAAAAATACATTAAAAAAAGGAGTAAATTTTAAAAATGTGTTTGTGGTCTTTATATTTATGATAATTATTATTTTATTTTTTTAAATAAATAAATAATAAATGAAAAATGGATTTTTTATTTTATTTTATTTTATTTTATTAATTTTAATTTTATTTTTTTTCGTCGCGTCGGAAAAGAGCGAAAAACGCTAAAAAAATTAAAAAAGCATTAAATCCATAATCATAATAAATAATCTGGAAAATAATAAATAATTCGTGGAATTTTTATTTTTATTTTTATTTTTATTTTTTGGTTCACTCCGGGACGCTGCCCAGTACTGGGATGGGAAAAAAACGTCAAAAATAAAAATAAAAATAATATAATTTTATTTTATTTATTTTATTTTATTTTATAACTTATTTTATATCTTAGTTTATTTATTTTATTTTATATCATATTATTTTATTTATTTCTTATTTTATTTAGTATCTTATTTCATTTATTTTCATTTTATTTATTTATTTCATATCTTATTTTATTTTATTTTTTAACGCACGAAAAGGAGCGAAAAATGCACCAAAAATAATAAAAATAATAATAATAATAATAAAAAAACTAAATAAATAAATAAACGGAATTTTTTTAATTTCCGTTCCCGTCGTAGCGTTAAAAAAAATAGACATTAAAAAAATAAAATAATATAAAATAAAAATAAAATAATGAAATGAAATAAAAAAATATCTTGTTTTATTTTATTTATTTCTGTTTATTCGCAAAAAAGCAATAAAAAACATCTATTTTTACCTTTTTTTTTCTTTTTTTTTCTTTTTTTTTTCCTCCTCTTCCCTTTGCCTCGGAGCGAATATGCGAATTTAAAAAAATAAATAAATAAAAATAAATTAAAATTAATGACTTTTAATTCACCGCGTGGCGGCGGCGGCGGGGGCGATGGGCCGATGCCAGAGAAAAATAAAAAATAAAAAAATATATATATATGTATTTTTTTTATATTTTTAGGCACAGAAAAAAAAAGGACGAAAATTGCAAAAAAAAAAAAACCATAAATAAATAAATCAGTAAATTAAATCTTTGAAAATAAAAATAGAAGAAGAAATGTCTTTTGTTCGTTGGTTGGTTTGTTTTTGGCGTTTTTTTTTTTTTTCCCCCGAAAAATGCCAAAAAAAAAAAAAAAAAATAAAATAATAAAAATAAAATAAAAATTTTTAAAAATTGCTTTTTGTTTTCTTCGCGCGCTTTTTTTTTAAATTAAATTTAATGTCATTTCCATGACAACAACAACCACCAAAAATAAATAAATTAATTAATTAAATAGATATTTTTTTTTCGGAAAAAAAAAATAGAGTTTTTTTGGGTATTTTAATTGGTTTTTTTTTTTTTTTTTGGTTAAAATGAATCACGTCCGCCCCGTCAGCCACGTTTTCCTTATATTTTATTTTATTTTATTTTATTTTATTTTATTTTATTTTATTTTATTTTATTTTATTTTTTTATTTTATTTTATTTTACTTTATTTTACTTTATTTTATTTTATTTTATTTTACTTTATTTTACTTTATTTTATTTTACTTTATTTTATTTTTTTTTATTTTACTTTATTTTATTTTACTTTATTTTACTTTATTTTATTTTATTTTACTTAATTTTATTTTATTTTATTTTATTTTACTTTATTTTACTTTATTTCATTTTATTTCATTTTTGTTACATATTTATTTTATTTTCATAAAACATATATATTGATATTAATATATTTTTTGTGTGTGCTGGGAATAAATATCCAAAAATAAATAAATTTATTAATTTTTTAATTATAAAAAAACAATTGCGTCCCTCCACCGGCTCTTTTGTGTTTAGCATTAATTTTAATTAATTTCATTAAATTAACGTATATTTCATCATCATCCAATAATAATAATTTATAATAATAATAATAAATAAATTTTGTGTATTTCCATTTTAAAAAAAAAAAAAAAGAGGAGAAAAACTGGGAATTCAATTTATTTATTTGTTATTTATTTATTTATTTTTCGGCGGTTTATTTTATTTATTTTATTTTTTTAAATGTATGATTCAATGAAATTAATTTAATTTATTTATTAACGGCGGGGGTGGTTGGGTGGAGGGTTTCACGTTTATTTTGTTTAATATATTTATATTTATATTTATATTTATTTTTAAATGTATGATTAAAATAATTTAATTAATTTAATTTTTTGGCCCAGGATGGGGAGGGTTTCACGTTTATTTTGTTTATTTATATTTACATTTATTTTATTTTATTTTATTTTTAAATTTCTGATTAAATTAAATTAAATTAAATTAATTAATTTATTATTTTCTCGGCCGTTTGGCCCGGGATGGGGAGGATTTACGATTATTTTGTTTGTTTATTTATATTTATTTATTTCATTTTTAAATTTATGATTCAATATATTTAATTTTAATTAATTAATTAATTAATATTTATTTTTTCATATTTTTTATTTATTTCTTATTTTATTTTGTATCTTATTTCATTTATTTTTATTTTATTTATTTATTTCATATCTTATTTTTATTTTTTATTTTTAAAGGACGAAAAATGGAGCAAAAAAATAAAAAAAATAAATAAAAATAAAATAATAAATAAATAAATAAACGGAATTTTTTAAAAAATTTCCCTTCACGTCGTAGCATTAAAAAAAATAAAATAATATAAAATAAAAATAAAATAAAAATAAAATAATGAAATAAAATTAAAAAATATCTTGTTTTATTTTATTTATTTCTGTTTATTCGCCAAAAAACAAAAAAAAAATGGATTTTTCCCTTTTTTTCTTTTTTTTTTTTTTTTTTTCTCCCCTTTGCCTCGGAGCGAATATGCGAATTAAAAAAATAAATAAATAAAAATAAATTAAAATTAATGACTTTTAATTCACCGCGTGGTGGCGGCGGCGGCGGGGGCGGGCGATGGGCGGATGCCAGAGAAAAATAAAAAATGGTCATTTTTGAAAAAAAAAAAAATATATATATATATGTATTTTTTTATATTTTTAGTCACAGAAAAAATAAAGGACCGAAAATTGCAAAAAAAAAAAAACCCATAAATAAATAAATCAGTAAATTAAATCTTAGAAAATAAAAATAGAAGAAGAAATGACTTTTGTTCGTTGGTTGGTTTGTTTTTGGGTTTTTTTTTTTTTTCCCCCGGAAAATGCCAAAAAAAAAAAAAAAACTTAAAAAAATAAAATAATAAAAATAAAATAAAAATTTTTAAAAATTGCTTTTTGTTTTCTTCCCGCGCTTTTTTTTTAAAAATTAAATTTAATGTCATTTCCATGACAACAACCACGACACACACACACACAAATAAATTAATTAATTAAATAGATATTTTTTTTTTCGGAAAAAAAAAAAGAGAGTTTTTTTTGGGTATTTCAATTGGTTTTTTTTTTTTTTTTTGGTTACAATGAATCACTTCTGCCCCGTCAGCCACGTTTTCCTTATATTTTATTTTATTTTATTTTATTTTATTTTATTTTATTTTATTTTATTTTATTTTATTTTATTTTATTTTATTTTACTTTATTTTACTTTATTTTACTTTATTTTACTTTATTTTATTTTATTTTATTTTATTTTACTTTTATTTTACTTTATTTTACTTTATTTTACTTTATTTTATTTTATGTTACTTTATTTTATTTTATTTTATTTTACTTTATTTCATTTTATTTCATTTTATTACATATTTATTTTATTTTCATAAAACATATATATTGATATTCATATATTTTTGTGTGTGTGTGGGGCTGGGGGATAAATATCCAAAAATAAACAAATTTATTAATTTTTTTAATTATAAAAAAAACAATACCCGCGCGTCCCTCCACCGGCTCTTTTGTGTTTAGCATTAATTTTAATTAATTTCATTTAATTAACGTATATTTCATCATCATCCAATAATAATAATTTATAATAATAATAATAATAATAAATAAATTTTGTGTATTTCCATTTTTTTTTTAAAAAAAAAAAAAAGAGGAGAAAACTGGGAATTCATTCATTTATTTATTTGTTATTTATTTATTTATTTTTCGGCGGTTTATTTTATTTATTTTATTTTTTAAATGTATGATTCAATGAAATTAATTTAATTTATTTATTATTTTCTCGGCCGTTTGGCCCGGCGGAGTGGTTGGGTGGAGGGTTTCACGTTTATTTTGTTTATTTATATATTTATATTTATATTTATATTTATATTTATTTTTAAATGTATGATTAAAATAATTTAATTTAATTTAATTTATTTATTATTTTTCTCGGCCGTTTGGCCCGGGATGGGGAGGGTTTCACGTTTATTTTGTTTATTTATATTTACATTTATTTTATTTTATTTTATTTTTTAAATTTCTGATTAAATTAAATTAAATTAAATTAATTAATTTATTATTTTCTCGGCCGTTTGGCCCGGGATGGGGAGGATTTTACGATTATTTTTTTTGTTTATTTATATTTATTTATTTCATTTTTAAATTTATGATTCAATATATTTAATTTTAATTAATTAATTAATTAATATTTTGGCTCCTTTATATTTTGGTATTATTTTTTTTTTATTTATTTATTTATTTTATTTTTTTTTTTAGCGCGGTCCCTATTTTCTATATATTTTTTCCTTTTTTTTCCCAAAAAAAAAAAAAAAATGACATTATTTCAATGAATTATTTCATTTGACGTCTCATTATTTATTGATTTTTTTTTTAAAAAATATTTTAATTTATTTCATTTTTTTCAAAAATAAAAAATTATGTGTTTTTAATTATTTTTTGAAATGTCGGCTCCGTGTCTGCGACTGTTTTGATATAAATATTTATTATTTAATAATTTATTTGCTTTTATTTGTGATGATTTATTTTCCTTTCACCCCCTCCCTCCCTCCCTCCCTCCCGCGGACCCAGGTGGAGACTCCCGCTCCCCCCTTCGCATTAAAAAAAGCGCATTAAAAATTTAAGGAAAAAAGCAGGGATTTCATCAATTATGTATAATATTGACCCAGTCACATCAGAAATTTATATCAATATATATTGAAATACGATTTTTATTTTTTTTCAAGCCGCGGACCGAGGGGAGAACTCCCATTTCCCTCGCTTCCCGTCAGAAATAAAAATACTAATAAAATAAATAACAATGAAAATAAACTTTTTTTTTGTAATTAAAAAAAATGATTTTTATCTAATTTATTTATTTTTTTTAAAAAATTCGTTTTATTTATTTAAAATTTATGACTTTTTTTTTTTAAAAAAATGTATAAAAACGGTCCGGATCCCCCTACCCCCGCCTCGCGGACCCGTGTGGAGACACGCGTCGCTCGCTGGGCGGTCGGAAATCAATCAAATGGGGAAGAAAAACGGATTTTTTAAAACGATTTTAAAAAAAAATTCGTTTTTTTTTAAAGAATTTATTTATGTGTTTTTGACGACCGCGCGGACCCACGTGAGGACACCGCGGACCGCGGCTGTCCGTCTGTGTCTCTCTCGGGTCCGCGGAAACACAAAAAGCTCTTTCTTTCATTTTATTTTATTTTATTTTATTTTATTTTATTTTATTTTATTTTATTTTATTTTATTTTATTTTTTATATATATAATTTTTAATTTGGTTTGATCTGATTCTAATGAGGATCCGCCGCCCCTCCCCCTCCCCCGCCGTCCGCGGCTCTCCCTGTGGTCCGGGCTTTGACATGGCTCCGGGCTTCGCCTGCGGACCCGGGAGGAGACTTGTCAAAAGTCATCACACGTGACAGGCCGCCGCGACGCGCCGCGACGCTGTTTTGTCTTTTTTTTTTTTAATTAAAATTAATATAATTTATTTTATTTTATTTTTATTTTTTAGATACATTTTTATTTGTTTTTAATTTTTATATATTTTGTATTTTTCCGGATTTGGGTGAAAATATAATTTTAAAATAATGGATTTGTCTTATTATTTTATTTTATTTATTAAAATATATTAATATATATATATATATATAAAAAATATATATATAAATATATAAATATATTGTATTATATTTGGGTGAAAATATAAATTAAAGATAATGGGTTTGTCTTATTAATTTTATTTATTTTATTTTATTTATTGTATTATTTTTTATCGGGATTTGGGTGAAAATATAAATTAAAGATAATGGGTTTGTCTTATTAATTTTATTTCATTTTATTTTATTTATTAATATATATATATATATTTTTTGTATTATTTTTCAGGATTTGGGTGAAAATATAAATTTAAAATAATGGATTTGCTGTATTTTGTTTTATTTTATTTATTAACATTTATATATATATTTTGTATTATTTTTCAGGATTTGGGTGAAAATATAAATAAATAAAAATAATGGGTTTGTTTTATTTTATTTTATTTTATTTTATTTTATTTTATTTTATTTTATTTTATTTTTTGGGAGTATTTTTTGTTTTATTATTATTATTATTATTTTGGTATGTTTTTATAATATTATTGTTCGAAATTAGGATGAAATATAATAAAAATAATGAATATTTATTTTATTTTATTTATTTAATTTTTTTGGAGTGTTTCTGTGGTTTTTTTGCTTAAATTTCTATTTTTATTTTCTTATTTTTTTCCCCTGGAATATTTTGGGTGGAAAATATAATAATAATAAATAATAATAATAATATGGATTTCTTTCATTTGATTTTCTTAATGTGTTGTTTTTTTCCGTCTATTTTATTATTTTTCTGGAATTTGGACGAAAATCATAAAAAATAGTGAATTTATTTTATTTTCATATTATTTTGGGTATGTTTCGGGATTTTTAATCTATTTTTATTTTTATTTTTCCGGAATTTGGATGAAAATAATAAAAATAAATAATGGATTTACTTTATTTTATTCTATTTCATTCTTTTTGGGGTGTTTCGAGGTTTTTTTTTTTTTAATTTTCTCCTATTTTTTTTTTGTTCCCCCGGATTTGGATGAAATTAATAAAAATAATGGATTCGTTTTATATTATTTTACTTTATCGTTTTTTTATTATTTTTGGGGTTGTTTCTGGTTATTTTTCTATTTTTAATCTTTCTCATATTTCCCGAAATTTGGGTGAAATATGATAAAAATAATGAATTTATTTTATTTTATTCATTTTTGGGGTTTTTCGGCTTTTAAAAATAGTTTTTATTTTATTTCCCGGAATTTGGATGAAATAAAATTAAAAATATTGAATTTATTTATTTTTTTAATTTTTATTTTCCGGCGTTTTAATGAAAATTATTAATTCCGTGATGAGATCCCTTCACTCATCCACGTGTCTCCCATCGGGTCCGCGGTTTGTTTTTTTTTCCCGGAATTTGGATGAAAATAATAAAAATTAATCCAGTCGTGAACGTGTCTCCCATCGGGTCCGACTTCCCGGTTTTTTTTTTTTTTCAATTTACTCTTTTTTTCCGGAATTTTGATAAAGTCATGAATATTCATGAACGTGTCTCCCATCGGGTCCGACGTCCGGTGATTTTTAATTATTTTTTTTTCCGGAATTTTGATGGAAATAGTTAATGAAGGAATATTCATGAACGTGTCTCCCATCTGGTCCGATGTCCGTTTTTTATGTTTTTTTTTAATATTTTTTTTTCCCGGAATTTCAATGAAAACAGAAATTCAGCAAAGTGTCTCCTATCGGGTCCGTCGTCCGTTTTTTTTTTTTTTTGTTTTTCCGGAATTTTGATGAAAAGAGTTAATATTCACGAACGTGTCTCCCATCCGGTCCGACGTCCGTTTTATATTTTTTTTTAATATTTTTTTTCCCGGAATTTCAATGAAAATAGCAATTCAGCAAAGTGTCTCCTATCGGGTCCGACGTTCGTTTTTTTTTTTTTAATTATTTTTTCCTGGAATTTTGATGAAAATAGTTAATTAATGAATATTCATGATCGTGTCTCCCATCCGGTCCGACGTCCGTTTTTTATGCATTTTTAAAATATTGTTTTTGAAATTTCAATGAAAATAGCAATTCAGCAAAGTGTCTCCTATCGGGTCCGTCGTCCGTTTTTTTTTTTTTTTTTTTAAATTATTTTTTTTCCGGAATTTTGATGAAAATAGTTATTGGATATGTCCGTTTTTATGTTTTTTTAATACTTTTTTTTTATTCAATTCAGAACGTGTCTCCCATCCGGTCCGACGTTTTTTTTTTAATTATTTTTTCTGGTTTTTTGATGAAAATAGTTAATTTTTTTTAATACGTTTTATATTTTTTTTTTTTTTTTTTCGCAATTTCAATGAAAACAGCAATTCAACAAAGTGTCTCCTATCGGGTCCGACGTCCGGTGTTTTTTTTTTAATTATTTTTTTTCCGGAATTTTGATGAAAATAGTTAATGGATATGAATATTCATGAACGTGTCTCCCATCCGGTCCGACGTCCGTTTTTATGTTTTTTTTTTTAATAAGGTTTTTTTTTTTTTTTCCGTTTTATGTCTCCTATTTTTTTTTAAAATTATTTTTTCCGGAATTTTGATGGAAAAGTTAATAGAAAATAATAGTTCAGCAACGTGTCTCCCATCCGGTCCGACGTCCGTTTTTATGTTTTTTTTTTTAAATATATTTTTTTAGGAATTTCAATGAAAATAGCAGTTCAGCAAAGTGTCTCCTATCGAGTCCGGCGTTCGTTTTTTTTTTTTTTCCGGAATTTTGATGGAAATAGTTAATGGAAATGAGTATTCATGAACGTGTCTCCCATCGGGTCCGACGTCCGTTTTTTTATGTTTTTTTTAAAATGTATACGTATTTTTAGGAATTTCAATGAAAATAGCAGTTCAGCAAAGTGTCTCCTATTGGGTCCGACGTCCGTCCCCCCCCACCCCCGAATTTTGATGAGAAGAATAATTAGTGAATTCATTCAAGTGTCTCCATTCGGGTCCGACTTCCGGTTTTATTTTAATTTTAATTTTTGGAAATCTTGAGGGAAATAGTTAATGAATATGAATATTCATGAACGTGTCTCCCATCCGGTCCGACGTCCGTTTTCATTGTTTTTTTTTTTTTTTTTTTTAAATATTTTTTTCGGAATTTCAATGGAAATAGCAATTCACCAAAGTGTCTCCTATCGGGTCCGACGTCTGTTTTTTTTTTTTTCCCGGGATTTTGAGGAGAATAATAATTAGAGAATTCATTCAAGTGTCTCCATTCGGGTCCGACTTCCAGTTTTTTTAATTGTTTTTTCTCGGAATTTTGATAAGAATAGTGAATGAATGAATGAATGAAGGTGTCGCCCATTGGGTCCGACGTCCGGTTTTATATGTTTTTTTTTTTTTTTTATTTTTTTTCCGGAATTTCATTGAAAATAGCAATTCATCAAAGTGTCTCCTATCGGGTCCGACGTCCGTTTGTTGTTTTTATTATTTTTTTAATTAATTAATTTTTTTCTGGAATTGCGATGAAAATAGTTAATGAATTAATGAAATCATGAAAGTGTCTCCCATCGGGTCCGACGTCCGTTTTTGATTTTTTCCTCCCGGCATTTTGATGAGAGTAATAATTAGTGAATTCATTAAACTGTCTCCAATCGGGTCCGACTTCCGGTTTTCTTAAATTAATTTTTTCGGAATTTTGATAAGAATAGTGAATGAATGAATGAATGAATGAATGAAGGTGTCTCCCATCGGGTCCGACGTCCGGTTTTTTTTTAAAAAAATATTTTTTCCTGATTTTTGACAAAAATATGAGTGAGTGAATGAATGAATGAAAGTGTCGCCCATCGGGTCCGACTTCCTGTTTTTTTTTTTTTTCTTTAACTTTTTTCCGGATTTTTTGACGAAAATCTGAAGGAATGAATGAATGACTGTGTCTCCCATCGGGTCCGACATGCGGTTTATTTCTATTTTTTTTTTTATTTTCACGGTGGCATTTTGATGAAAGTTTTTCATTCGTTCATTCATTCATTCGTTCACTCGTCAACGTGTCTCCTATCGCGTCCGACTTCCGTTTTTTTCCCCCCGACTTTGGATGAAAAAATAATAATAATAATAATAATAATATCAATGAATGAATGAACGTTTTCATCAAAACTGTCTCCCCTCGGGTCCGACTTCCAGTTCCCTTTCCCGAAATTTGATGGCAACAGTTCATTCATTCATTCATTCACGTGTCTTCCGTCGGGTCCGACTTCCGTTCACCCCCGAATTTTGATAAAAACAGTTCATTCATTTGTTCGTTCGTTGATTCATTCATTCATCCATCAACGTGTCATTCATTCATTCATTCATTCATGTGTCTTCCTTTGGGTCCGACTTCCGTTTTTTTCCCGGAATTTTGATGAAAAACCGTTCATTCATTCATTCGTTCGTTCATTCATTCATTCATCAAAGTGTCTCCCCTCGGGTCCGACCTCCGTCCTTTTTTTTTTTTTTTTTTTTTTTTATTTTCCCAAATTTTTAAATGTTTTTATTTTTTTCCCCCGGAATTTGGATGGAAATGATAATAATTAATGAATTGATGAATGAATGAATGAATGAATGAATGACCGTGTGGCGTGTCTCCTAACCAACCCTCGGACCCAAAAGAGAACCCCCGCCCCCCGGCGCCCAGGACCCGGATCATCACCCAAGGGAGAAAGAAAAACGGGGAGAAAATGATCAAAACTCATTAATTTTAAGAAAAAAAAATACCTGAAGGTGGAATGAATCGTATTTCCCAAAATGTAGATTTTTTTATTTGGGGGAGGGGGGGATGGGGATCGTCCGCGGACGCGAGAGGAGACAGACGAGACACGACGGCGTCCAAAAATCATCAGATTAATGATAATTAATAATAAATCATCGTGTCACGAAAACACCGTTTTCAGCCCCCCAAAAAAATAAATCTAAAATTATTATAAAAATGGAAGGCCGGGAAAGAAGGGAGGGAGACAGGTTTCCACCGCGGTCCGCGGGATCGCCGGCCGGGGGGAGTGGATTTGCCTCCATCAATCAGTACAAAAAAAAAAACCCAAAGTCGGACCCGATTGGAGACACGAATGAATGAATGAGTGAATGAATGAATTTATTTTCTCTTTTTTTTCACGGAGGGGGTGTGGGTGGGTGGGTGGTTTTCACCGCGGTCCGCGGGGTTGGATCGGGGAGGGAGGGAGGGAGGGAGGTGCGGGGTGCCTCAGTCCATCAAAATTAAAAAAATTAATTTTAAAAAATTAAAATAAAGCCGAAGTCGGACAGTTTTGAATGAATTTTTGAATGAATGAATGAATGAATGAATTCCTTTTTCTAAAAAAAGAAAAAGAAAAAACAGTCATTTTTAATTTGTATTTTTTGTTTATTTTTTAAAATAGATTTTTTTCATGAAAAATTTTTATGGATTGATTGATTGATTAACGAACGCGGGTGGGTGGAGGTCTTCACTGCGGTCCGCGAGGATGGCGGTGGGATCCGTGCGTCTTTCCAAAATAATAATAATAACAATAATAATAATAATGTCGGTCGGACCCAATGGGAGACACTTTCATTAATCAATTTATTATTATTATTATTATTTAAATGCGGGAGGTGGAGGTTTTTCACCGCGGTCCGCGGGGCTGGCGGTGGGATCCGTGCGCGCCATACAACAAAAACAATTAGTAAAAGTCGGTCGGACCCGATGGGAGACAGTTTCATTAATCAATTAATTATTATTATTATTATTTAAATGCGGGAGGTGGAGGTTTTTCACCGCGGTCCGTGGGGCTGGCGGTGGGATCCGTGCGCGCCATTCATTCAAAAAAAATAATAATCATTAAAAAAAGTCGGTCGGACCCGGTGGGAGACACTTGCATTAATTAATCAATGAATTAATAAATATTATGATTTTAATTCCGAGAGGTGGAGGTTTTTCACCGCGGTCCGCGAGGCTGGCGGTGGGATCCGTGAGCCATTCCCCCCTCCCACACGCAAAAAAATGTTGGTCGGACCAGATGGGAGACACTGTCATTCATTAATGAATGAATGAATTATATTAAAACGGAGCGGTGGAGGTTTTCTCCGCGGTCCGCAGCGATGGCGGTGGGATCGTGTGCCATCACCACCACCCCCCAGAAAATGTCGGTCGGACCAGATGGGAGACACTTTCACGAATGAATGAATGAATGAATGAATTATTATTATGTTAAAACGGAGAGGTGGAGGTTTTTCACCGCGGTCCGCGAGGATGGCGGTGGGATCCGTGAGCCATCCTCCCACCCCCCTCGAAAAACGTCGGTCGGACCACATGGGAGACACTTTCACTAATTAAGTAATTTATTATTATTATTTTTAAACCGAGAGGTGGAGGTTTTCTCCGCGGTCCGCGGGGATGGCGGTGGGATCATTCATTCATTAATGAATTCATTAATGAATGAATGAATTATTATTATGTTAAAACGGAGAGGTGGAGGTTTTCTCCTCGGTCCGCGGGGATGGCGGTGGGATCCGTGAGCCATTCTCCCCCCTCTCCCCAAAAAATGTCGGTCGGACCACATGGGAGACACTTCACTAACTAATTAATTAATTAATTAATTTTTTATTATTTTAAAACGGAGAGGTGGAGGTTTTTCTCCGCGGTCCGCGGGGATGGCGGTGGGATCCGTGCGTCCATCTACAGAGGGAAAGAAAAAAAAAAGTCTGTCGGACGCAATGGGAGACACTTTGTCATTCATTCATTCATTCATTCATGATGACTCCTCATTGTTACTCATTTTTAAACCCGCGAGGTTTCCACCGCGGTCCGCGGGGGTGGCGGTGGGATCTCGGTGCGTCAATCCTCCGACCCCCCCCAAAATAAACAAACAAACAAATAAAAACCGGAAGTCGGACCGGATGGGAGACACTCTCACGAAGTAATTATGATTCTAATGACTTTGAACCCGAGAGGTGGGAGGTTGTCACCGCGGTCCGCGGGGCGATGGCGCTGGGATCGGTGCGTCAAATCCATCGATCCCCAAATAAATGATAAATAAAGAGAAAACGGAAGTCGGACCCGATGGGAGACACTTTCCTTCATTAATTAATTAATGTTTATTATTATTATTATTATTATTATTATTATTATATTAATTAATAATAAATCCTGGAGGTGGAAGGTTTTCACCACGGTCCGCGGGGCGATGGCGGTGGGCTCGGTGCGTCCATCCATCGATCCCAAAATAAATAAATAAATAGAAAACGGAAGTCGGACCGGATGGGAGACACTTTCCTTCCTTCCTTCCTTCCTTCATTCCTTCCTTCCTTCATTCATTCATTCATTATTATTTTTAAACCGAGAGGTGGAGGTTTTCTCCGCGGTCCGCGGGGCGATGGCGATGGGCACGGAGCGTCCATCCATATTGATCCCAAAGTAACATCAATAAATAGAAATAAATAAATAAATAAATAAATAAATAAATAAAAAACGGAAGTCGGACCCGATGGGAGACAAGTTTCGTTCATTAATTAATTCATGTTTATTATATATTTTTTTAAAAAAAAAAGTAATAATTAAAAACCCCGCGCGGACCCGATGGGAGACAAGTTTCGTTCATTAATTAATTCATGTTTATTAGATTTAATAAAATAATAATAATAATTTAAAAACCCCGCGCGGACCCGATGGGAGACAAGTTTCGTTCATTAATTAATTCATGTTTATTAGATTTAATAAAATAATGATAATAATTTAAAACAAAACTCCGATGGGAGAAAAGTTTCGTTCATTAATTAATTCATGTTTATTATAAAAATAATAATAATGATAATAATTTAAAAACCCGCGCGGACCCGATCAAGACAAGTTTCGTTCATTAAAATGTTTATTAAATTTTTAAAAATAAAATAAAATAAAATAAAATAAAATTAAATTAAATTAAATTAAATTAATTGGTTGTCAATGAATAAATAATAAATTTAAATTAAATATAATTAATAATAATAAAAATAATATAATAAAAACCAGAAATGATGAAATAAAGAAAATAAAATAAAATGAAATAAAATAAAATTAAATTAAAAATTAAATTAATATAATAATGACATAAAGTAATAAATTTAAATTAAATATAATTAAATATAATTAAATATAATATAATAAAATAATGAAATAAAGTAATAAAATAAAATTAAGTATAATTAAATATAATTAATATAATATAACAAAATAATGAAATAAAGTGATTAAATTAAATTAAATATAATTAAATAAAATTAATATATATAATATAATGAAATAAAGTAATAAAATAAAATTAAAATATAATTAAATATAATTAATATAATATCATAAAATAATGAAATAAAAAATTAAATTAAATATAATCAAATAAAATTAAATATATAATATAATAATGAAATAAATAATTAAATTTAATTAAATTAAATTAAATATAAATGATAATTAAATAAAATAAAATTAAATTGAATTAAATATAACTAAAAATAATCAATATAATAAAATTAGTAATGAAATTAAAATAATTGAATTAAATTAAATTATATATATAATATGATAATGAAATAAAGTAATTAAATTAAATTGAATTAAATGTAATCTAAATATAATTAATATAATATAATATGATAATGAAATAATTAAATTAATTTAAATATAATTAAATTAAAATTAATATATAATATGATAATGAAATAAAGTAATAAAATTAAATTGAATTAAATATAACTAAATATAATCAATATAATATAATATGATAATGAAATAAAGTAATTAAATTAAATTAAATATAGTTAAATAAAATTAATATATGATATGATAATAAAATAAAGTAATAAAACTAAATTGAATTAAATGTAACTAAATATAATTAATATAATATAATATGATAATGAAATAAAGTAATTAAATTAAATATAATTAAATTAATATATAAATGATAATGAAATAAAGTAATAAAATTAAATTGAATTAAATAAAACTAAATATAATTAATATAATATAATATGATAATGAAATAAAGTGATTAAATTGAATTAAATATAATTAAATAAAATTAATATATTATAATTAAATTAAATTAAATTAAATTAAATTAAATTAAAAATTAGAAAGTGCGTGCCGGATTTTGGGGTGGAAAACAACGACTTTGATAGATATAAATAAATATAAATAAAATAAAGTGAAATGAAAGGAAGTGAAATATAATTAAATTAAAAAAGTGTGGTTTGGGTTTTGGGGGGGGGAAAACCACGGTTTTTGATAAATGTAAATATGAAGAAAATGAAGACAAATGACATAAAATTTAAAAAATTAAATTAAAAAGTGCGTGGTGTGGGTTTTGGGGTGGAAAACTACGATTTTGATAAATATAAAATAAACATAAATAAAGTAAAATAAATATAAATATAAATATAAATAAAGAAAAATGAAATTAAATATAATTAAATAAGAAAAGTGTGTTGTGGGTTTTGGGTTGGAAAACTACGATTTTGATGAATATAAAATAAATATAAATAAAGTAAAATGAAGTAAAATAAAATATAATTAAATTTTTAAAAAAGTGCGCAGTGGGTTTTGGGGTGGAAAACTGTGATTTTGATGAATATAAAATAAATATAAATAAAGAAAAATGAAGTAAAATAAAAATATAATTAATTAAAAGTGTGGAGCAGGTTTTGGGGTGGAAAACTGTGATTTTGATGAATATAAAATAAACATAAATAAAGAAAAATGAAGTAAAATAAAAATATAATAATTAAATTTAAAAAGTGTGTTGTGGGTTTTGGGTTGGAAAACTACGATTTTGATGAAGATAAAATAAAAATATATGCAATAAAGTGACATGAATTACAATGAAATAATATAATTAAATTTTAAAAAAAGTGTGTGGTGTGGGTTTTGGGGGTGGAAAAGTACGATTTTTGATCAATAAAAATAAAAAGTAAAATGAAATTAAATAAAATATAATGAAGTAATTAAAAGAGTGGTGTGGGTTTGGGGGTAGAAAAGTACGATTTTGAAGAAAAAAAAATTAGATAGAAATATATACCGGAATATTTACAAATATATATATATATATTTTTTAATATATATAAATAAATATAAATAATATAGAGGAAGATATGCAATTATAAATTGCATATCTAAAAATAATAAATATAAAGATAAATATAAATATATTTATTTATTTATGTATATTTTTGGCGTTTTGGGTAAAAAAATAGAATATAAATAAAATATGTATTTATGATGACGATGAAAAACTAAAAATATAAAGATATAAAATAAATATATTTATTTATAGTTATTTTTTATTTTTGGCGGTTTTGGTTAAAAAAAATAAAAATAAAATACGTATTTAATGATGAGGATGAAAACTGAATAAAAAATAATAAATATAAATATATTTATTTATAGTTATTTATATTTTTGGCGGTTTTGGTACAAAAAATAATAGAATATAAATTTAATACGTATTTATGATGACGATGAAAACACTAAAAATATAAAGATATAAAATATAAATATATTGATTTATTTATATATTCTTGGCGGTTTTTGTTAAAAAAATAGAATATAAAGGAAATCCGTATTTATGATGATGATGAAAACTTTTTAAAATATAAAAAATTTATTTATAGTTATTTATAGTTTACGGTTTTGGTAAAAACTAGAATAAAAATAAAATTTGATTTATTTAACGATGCAAAAATTTAAAAATATAAAGATATAAGTATAAGCATATTTTTTATAGTTATTTATAAATCGTTTTGGTAAAAAAATAGAATAGAATAAAATACGTTTCTCCAATGAAAATTTAAAAAATATTAGAAAAATTTATTTATAGTTATTTATATTTTCCATCGGTTTTGGTAAAAAAATAATAGAATATAAATTTAATATATTTATAAAATATAAAAATATAAAGATATAAAATATAAATATATTGATTTATTTATATATTCTTGGCGGTTTTTGTTCCCCCTGGTCCGTATTTAATGGGCTTTTTTTTTTTAAATAAAAAAATAATAAAATTGTGGATTATTTACCATTTACCAAAACTCCATAGAAATAATTTGATTTATTTAATTTATTTTTTTAATCCCCCCCGCGCCTTTGAGCATATTTTTTCATTAATTTAAATCCTGCTATGAATGAATGCGTTTCTCCAATTAATATTTAATAAAATATTTTTAAAAATCAAAGATTTGGGTCCATCGATGTAAATTTTAGAAATATAGAAATATATTTATAAAATATAATATATATATATATAGATTAATTATATATCGATATTAAATTTTTTTTGCTTTTTTTTTCCCCCCAAAAATAGATATAAATTTTAAAATTATAAATATCTATATATGAATTTTTTTTTTCCCCCCCCAGATTGGTTTTAAATTAATTTTTTCCTTAATTAATTAACTAATTAATTAAATTATCTTTTTTTTTTAAAAAAGACCACGACTTTGGTAAATAAATAGAAAAAAATAAAAAAATATCAATATTTAGAGATGAATTTTTTTGTGGGTTTTTTTTTTGCCCCCAAAGATAGATTTTTTCCATTGCTTTTAAATTTATTTTTTCCTCGTTATCATTAATTAATTAATAATTAATTAATTAATTAAATCATCTTGTTTTTTCGTTGAAAAAGACCACGATTTTGGTAAATAAATATAAAAAATTAAAAAATGTAAATATTTATATATGAATTTTTTTTTGTTTTTTTTTTCCAGGACAGATTTTTTTTTTAATAGGTTTTTAAATTAATTTTTTCCTCTTTATCATTAATTAATTAATTAAATTATCGTGTTTTTTTTTTTAAAAAGACCACGATTTTGGTAAATAAATAAAAATAAATTTAAAAATATCAATATTTATAGATGAATTTTTTTGTGGTTTTTTCCCCCCCCGCAAGGATATTTTTTTTCCATTGGTTTTAAATTAATTTTTTCCTCGTTATCATTAATAATTAATTAAATTATCGTGTTTTTTTTTAAAAAAAGACCACGATTTTGGTAAATAAATATTAAAAAAATTTTTAAAAATCAATATTTATAGATGAATTTTTTTGTGGTTTTTTTAATTCATTAATTAATTAAATTACTGTTTTTTTTTTTTAAATCCATTGGTTTTAATTTATTAATTTTTTTGTGGTTTTTTTCCATTGGTTTTAAATTATCTTCATCGTTTTATTTAATTAATTAATTAATTAATTAAATTTTTTTAAAAAAAGACCACGATTTTGGTAAATAAATATAAAAAAAATTAAAAATATCAATATTTATAGATGATGAATTTTTTTTTGCGGTTTTTTTTTTAATTTTTTTTCCCCCGCCAGATTGGGTTTTTAATTTGCTTTTAAATTAATTTTGTTTTTCATCGTTCTCATCAATCATCAATTAAATTAAATTATCAATTAATTAATTATTAATTAATTAATTATCAATTAAATGATCGTGTCTCTTTCTTTCTTTCTTTTTTTTTTTTTTAAAAAAAGAACCACGATTTTGGTGAAAAAAGATAAATAAATGAAAAAATGTCCATATTTATATATGAATTTTTTTTGGCCGCTTTTTTTTTTTTTTGGTTTTAAATGGATTTTTTTGGGTTTGTTGTTGTTGTTGTTGACGTCGGTATCGTCCATCGTGAATCATTAATCAATTATTCATCAATTATTAATTATTAATTATCCATCGGGCTTAAAAAAACCCGCGATTTTTTGGTCAATAAATATCCATATTTATATATGAATTTTTGCAATTTTTTTCCCCTCCTGAGGATATATATATATATATATATTTATTTATTTATATTTATATTTACATTATATTTATATTTAAATATTTATGTATTATTTATATATATTATTTATATTTATATTTATATTTACATTTACATTTACATTTACATTTATATTTATACTTATATTTAAATTTATATTTATATTTATATTTTATTTATTTATATTTACATTTATATTTACATTTACATTTATATTTATATTTATATTTATATTTACATTTACATTTATATTTATGTTTATATTTATACTTATATTTACATTTACATTTACATTTATATTTATATTTATATTTATTTATTTTTTATGAAATTGGTTTTAAATGAATGTTTTTTAATCATTATCATTCACGACTCTTTTTTTTTTAAAAAAAAAAAAAACCGAGATTTTGGCCAATAAATACAAAATATCAATATTTATATATTGATTTTTCTCGACTTTTTTTTCCCCTCTCGCTGGGGGTCATTTTTTTATTTGGTTTTAAAAATTATTAATTATTATTATTATTATTTATTTTTATTATTTTTATTTAGTCGTGACGATGATCATTTAATGATCAATTAATTTTTGAGCGTTTTCTGGCTTTGGTTTAAATTAAATTTTCAATTAATAATAATTTTTTTTTGTAAATTAAAATGATGGTCAATTAATATTTCCATGGTGACGGGGGATAATTTTGTGAATTTTTGTCTAACTTGGTTGAGATTAATTATTTTTTTTGAAATTTATGATGATAATGACGATTGAAAAATTAATATTTTCATCATCATGGGATTGGTTTAAATTATTTTTTTAATATTTATGATTTAATTGATTGAAAATTAATTTTTTAATTTGATATAAATTAATTTTTTAATATTTATGATGATAATTATTTTTTTTATTTGAAAATTAATATTTTAAATCGCTAGGATGATCATTACGACTGGGAATTAATGCCTTTATCGTTTTTTAATCGCCTTTAATTAGATTTTTAAATGAATTTTTAATTATTTTTTTTAATCGTCTTTAATTAGATTTAAATTAATTTTTAATATTTATGATGATAACTATGATTGAAAATTAATATTTTAATCGCTAGGATGATCATGACGATTCGGAATTAATTTTTTAATCATCTTTCATTAGATTTAAATTAATTTTTTAATATTTAATATGATAATAATGATTGAAAATTAATATTTTAATCGCTAGGATGATCATGACGACTGGGATTTAATTCCTTTATCGTTTTCTAACTTGATATAAATTAATTTTTTAATATTTACGATGATAATAACGATTGAAAATTAATATTTTCATCGCTGGGATGATCATGATGACCGGGAATTAATTTTTTAATCGTTTTTAATTGGTTAAAATTATTTTTTTAATATTTATGATGATACTATATGATTGAAAATTAACATTTTCATCGCTAGGATGATCATGACGAGTGGGAATTAAATTTTTTATCGTTTTTAATTAGATTTAAATTAATTTTTAATGTTTATGATGTTAATAACGATTGAAAATTAATATTTTAATCGCTGGGATGATCATTACGATTCGGAATTAATTTTTTAATCGTCTTTTAATTAGATTTAAATTAATTTTTAAAAATTTATGATGATAATGATGATTGAAAATTAATATTTTAATCGCTAGGATGATCATGATGACTGGGAATTAATTCCTTCATCGTTTTCTAATTTGATATAAATTAATTTTTTAATGTTTATGATGATAATAATGATTAAAAATTAATATTTTCATCGCTGGGATGATCATTACGAGTCGGAATTAATTTTTTAATCGTCTTTAATTAGATTTAAATTAATTTTTTAATATTTATGATGATAATAATGATTGAAAATTAATATTTTCATCGCTAGGATGATCATTACGAGTCGGAATTAATTTTTTAATCGTCTTTTAATTAGATTTAAAATAATTTTTTAATATTTACGATGATAATAATGATTGAAAATTAATATTTTCATCGCTGGGATGATCATGACGACTGGGAATTAATGCCTTTATCGTTTTCTAACTTGATATAAATTAATTTTTTAATGTTTACGATGATCATAATGATTGTGAATTAATATTTTCATCGCTATGATCATCATGATGACCGGGAATTAATTTCTTAATCGTTTTTTAATCTGGTTTAAATTATTTTTTTAATGGTAGTGATGATACTATTTATTGAAAATTAACATTTTCATCGCTAGGATGATCATGACGATTGGGAATTAATTCCTTCATCGTTTTTTAACTTGGTTTAAATTAATTTTCTAATGTTTACGATGATAATAACGATTGAAAATTAATATTTTCATCACTGGGATGATCATGACGAGTCGGAATTAATTTTTTAATCGTCTTTTAATTAGATTTAAATTAATTTTTTAATATGTACGATGTTAATAACGACTGAAAATTAATATTTTCATTGCTGGGATGATCATGACGAGTCGGAATTAATTTTTTAATCGTCTTTTAATTAGATTTAAATTAATTTTTTAATATTTATTATGATAATAATGATTGAAAATTAATATTTTCATCGCTGGGATGATCATTACGACTCGGAATTAATTTTTTAATCGTCTTTTATTTAGATTTAAAATAATTTTTTAATATTTACGATGATGATAATGATTGAAAATTAATATTTTCATCGCTAGGATGATCATGACGACTGGGAATTAATTCCTTCATCGTTTTTAATTATATTTAAATTAATTTTTTAATATTTAAGATGATAATAACGATTGAAAATTAATATTTTAATCGCTAGGATGATCATGACGACTGGGATTTAATTCCTTTATCGTTTTCTAACTTGATATAAATTAATTTTTTAATGTTTACGATGATAATAACGATTGAAAATTAATATTTTAATCGCTAGGATGATCATTACGAGTCGGAATTAATTTTTTAATCGTCTTTTAATTAGATTTAAATTAATTTTTTAATATTTACGATGTTAATAACGACTGAAAATTAATATTTTAATCGCTAGGATGATCATGACGACTGGGAATTAATGCCTTCATCGTTTTCTAACTTGATATAAATTAATTTTTTAATATTTAAGATGATGATAATACGATTGAAAATTAATATTTTCATCGCTGGGATGATCATGACGAGTCGGAATTAATTTTTTACTCGTCTTTTAATTAGATTTAAATTAATTTTTTAATATTTACGATGATGATAATGATTGAAAATTAATATTTTCCTCGTTATGATCATCATTATGATTGGGAATTAATTCCTTCATCGTTTTAAAATTAGATTCAAATTAATTTTTTAATATTTATGATGATAACTATTATTGAAAATTAATATTTTCATCGCTAGGATGATCATTACGAGTCGGAATTAATTTTTTAATCGTCTTTTAATTAGATTTAAATTAATTTTTTAATATTTACGATGATCATAACGATTGAAAAGTTAATATTTTCATCGCTACGATGATCATTGCGATTGGAAATTCATATGTAAACTTGGTTTTTAATTGAATTTTTTAATCGTCGCGATGATGATGATGATGATGATACCGCAATCATTGAAATTTTATTTATTTTTTAACCCTTGCGGTCGATAATTTATTATTTTTTAAAAAATTTTTATTATTTAAAAAAAAATAAAAATTAAAAACACCCGTCACGAAAATCTAGATTTTTTTTAAAAATTTTTTTCCCCCTTTTCCCCCCGCGGAGGAACTCATTTTATTTATTATTAATTAAATGATGATTTTTTAATTATTATATATTTTAAAATAATTAATAATAATAATAATAATAAAAAAAATACACGAGCGCCCTCCGCATCCATCCGGGTACTTGCCCAATTAATTTTGGCCCGGTCTTTTAATTAAAAAAAATTAAAAAAACAAGAGTCATGATGAAATGAGGATTGAAAATTCATATTTTCCTCCTCGGAGACGCTGATTGACAGCAGCGGCGGCAGCAGTCGGGGAGGGAGGATTTTTTTAGCGAAGAGGAGGAGGACGAGGAGGAAGATATTTTTGAGTTCGAATCTAGCCGGGGTGGTGGGGGTCGGCGTGGGGGGAGGGGAAATAAAAACAGTCAGTCGACAAGCACGCAGGTCGCAGGTCGTTTTAATCAGATTTAAACGCTGATTTTTAATTTAGTAGGTCGACAAGCACGCATGCAGGTAATATAGTCAGCCGACAGGCACGCACGCAGGTCGAAAGTCAGTCTGCAAACGCTGAGGTTTTCGAGTCATTTTTTTAGGCACGCACGCAGGTCGTGTAGTCAGTCGACAAGCAGGTCGGTGAGGAGGTCGACAATCACGTTGGAAATTTTATTCATTTTTTAACGCTGAGGTCGTCGATAAGTCAGTCGACAAGCACGCACGCAGGTCATTTAAGTGGGTCCACAAGCACGCAGGTCACGAGTCACTCTGATTTTTTTGAGGTCGCGTAGTCAGTCGACAAGCACGCACGCAGGTCGCGTAGTCGGTCGACAAGCACGCACGCAGGTCGCGTGAGTTTCAGCAAACTCCCTCGGTCGCGTAGTCAGTCGACAGGCACGCACGCAGGTCACGTAGTCAGTCTGCAAACGCTGAGGTCTCGTAGTCAGTCGACAGGCACGCACGCAGGTCGTGTAGTCAGCCGGCAAGCACGTTGGTTGCGTAGTCAGTCCGCAGACGCTGAGGTCGCGTAGTCAGTCGACAAGCACGCACGCAGGTCGCGTAGTCGGTCGACAAGCACGCACGCAGGTCTCGTAGTCGGTCGACAAGCACGCACGCAGGTCGCGTAGTCGGTCGACAGGCACGCACGCAGGTCGCGTAGTCGGTCGACAAGCACGCACGCAGGTCACGTAGAAAGTCCGCAGACGCTGAGGTCACGTAGTCGGTCGACAAGCACGCATGCAGGTCGCATAGTCTGCAAACGCTGAGGTCGCGTAGTCAGTCGACAAGCAGGTCGGTCGCATAGTCAGTCGACAATCACGTTGGTTGCGTAGTCAGTCCGCAGACGCTGAGGTCGCGTAGTCAGTCGACAAGCACGCACGCAGGTCACGTAGTCGGTCCGCAAGCACGCCGAGGTCACGTAGTCAGTCGAGCAAACGCACGCAGGTCGCGTAGTCAGTCGACAAGCACGCACGCAGGTCGCGTAGTCAGTCTGCAAACGCTGAGGTCGCGTAGTCAGTCGACAAGCACGCACGCAGGTCGCGTAGTCAGTCCGCAAACGCTGAGGTCGCGTAGTCAGTCGACAAGCACGCACGCAGGTCACGTAGTCGGTCCGCAAGCACGTCGGTCACGTAGTCAATTAGCAAACGCGCTGATGTCGCGTAGTCAGTCGACAGGCACGTACGCAGGTCGCATAGTCAGTCTGCAAACGCTGAGGTCGCGTAGTCAGTCGACAAGCACGCACGCAGGTCGCGTAGTCAGTCCGCAGACGCTGAGGTCGCGTAGTCAGTCGACAAGCACGCACGCAGGTCACGTAGTCGGTCCACAAGCACGCAGGTCACGTAGTCACTCTGCAAACGCTGAGGTCGCGTAGTCAGTCGACAAGCACGCACGCAGGTCGCGTAGTCAGTCTGCAAACGCTGAGGTCGCGTAGTCAGTCGACAAGCACGCACGCAGGTCGCGTAGTCAGTCCGCAGACGCTGAGGTCGCGTAGTCAGTCGACAAGCACGCAGGTGGCGTAGTGGGTCGTCCAGACGGCGCAGGCCGTGCAGTCGATGGTCGATCAGTGGATCTCGCGCGCCGAGCAGCGCCGCGGCGTCCGCAGAGCGGGTCTGGCACAGCCGCTGGGGCTCGAGGGGAGTCGCGTCCCCGCCCCGACGCGTAGTCAGTCCACAGCCCCTCCCCCCACGCCCCAGCGCCGCCCGCGTGTGTGTGCGGCGGGGTCACGTAGTCAGTCGACAACCGGGGCGCAGGCCGACTAAGTCGATCGTCGAACAAGTCGATCGGCCAAAAAAAAAAAAAGCCCCGCGGAGGTGGCGCGCTCAGTCCACATCCGGGTGCTTGGGCCACGTCGTGCGTCGACATCCGGGTCCGGCGGGAGCGCGTAGTCAGTCGACGTCCGGGTCTGACGGCGGTTACGTCGTCAGTTGACATCCGGGCACTTTGGTGGCGCAGTGAGTCCACATCCGGGCACTTTCGTCGAGTCGCGTAGTCGGTCCACATCCGGGCACTTTGGTCGCGCTTTGAGTCACGTAGTCAGTCCACATCCGGGCACTTTGGTCGCGCAGTGAGTCACGTAGTCAGTCTACATCCGGGCACTTTGTTCGAGTCTCGTAGTCGGTCCACATCCGGGCACTTTGGTCGCGCTTTGAGTCACGTAGTCAGTCTACATCCGGGCACTTTGGTCGCGCAGTGAGTCCACATCCGGGCACTTTGTTCGAGTCGCGTAGTCGGTCCACATCCGGGCACTTCGGTCGCGCTTTGATTCATGTAGTCAGTCTACATCCGGGCACTTTGGTCGCGCAGTGAGTCCACATCTGGGCACTTTGTTCGAGTCGCATAGTCAGTCTACATCCGGGCACTTTTTGTTCGCGCAGTGAGTCCACATCCGGGTCCCGCGGTCGCGTAGTCGGTCCACATCCGGGCTCTTTGGGGCCCGCGTAGTAGGGCCGACATGGGGGGGGGATCTTTGGCCACGTAGTGGGTCGACATCGGGGCGCTTTCGGGGCCCGCACAGTGCGCCCACATCCGGGCGCTTTGGCCGCGTAGTGGGGCGACATCCGGGCGCTTTGGGAGCCGCGTAGTGAGTCCACATCCGGGCACTTTTTGGGGCCGCGTAGTGGGGCGACATGGGGCGTCTTTGGCCACGTAGTGGGGCGACAGCGGGGCGTTTTTGGGGGTCCGCATAGTGGGCCCGCATCAGGCGCTTTGGCTGCGTAGTGGGTCCACATCCGGGCACTTTTTGGGTCCGCGTAGTGGGCCGACATCTGGGCTGTTTGGCCGCGTAGTGGGGCGACATCCGGGCACTTTTTGGGTGCGCGTAGTGGGGCGACATGGGGGCGTCTTTGGCCATGTAGTGGGGCGACATCGGGGCGCTTTTGGGGCTGCGTAGTGGGTCGACATCCGGGCGCTTTTGGGGTCCGCATAGTGGGCACACATAGGGCGCTTTGGCTGCGTAGTGGGTCGACATCCGGGCGCTTTTGGGGCCGCGTAGTGGGGCCACATAGGGGATGCTTGACTGCATAGTGGGTCGACATCGGGCCCTTTTTCTGTCCACATAGTGGGTCGACACCGGGGCTTTTGGGGTGCACGTAGTGTGCCCACATCCGGGCACTTTTGGGGGCCACATAGTGGGCCCACATCTGGGATGTTTGGCCACATCGTGGGTTGACATTGGGGCGCTTTTGGGGCTGCATAGTGGGTCGACATCCGGGCACTTTTTGGGGCCGCGTAGTGGGGCCACATCGGGGCTGCTTGGCCGCAAAGTGGGCCGACATCGGGCGCTTTGTGTGGCCACGTAGTGGGGCAACATCAGGGCGCTTTGGGGGTGCACATAGTGGGTCCACATCGGGTGCTTTTGGGGCTGCGTAGTGGGTCTATTTACGGGCACTTTGGGGGCTGCATAGTGGGCCCACATCTGGGATGTTTGGCCACATAGTGGGTCGACATCGTGGTGCTTTTGGGGTGCACATAGTGGGCCCGCATCTGGGCACTTTTTGGGGCCGCATAGTGGGTTGACATCGGGCCCTTTTTCTGGCCACATAGTGGGTTGACACCGGGGCTTTTGGGCTGTGTAGTGGGCCCACATCCGGGCACTTTTGGGGGCCACATAGTGGGCCCACATCTGGGACATTTGGCCACATAGTGGGTCGACATCCAGGCACTTTTTGTGGTCGCATACTGGGGCCACATAGGGGCTGCTTGGCCGCATAGTGGGTCGACATCCAGGCACTTTTTGGGGCCGCGTAGTGGGGCCACATAGGGGCTGCTTGGCCGCATAGTGGGTCGACATCGGGCACTTTGGCCACGTAGTGGGTCGGCATCCGGGCACTTATTGGGGCTGCATATTGGGCCGACGTCGGGGCGCTTTTGGGGTGTGCGTAGTGGGTCTACATGGGGGGCCCTTTGGCCACATAGTGGGTCGACATGGGGTGGTTTTGGGGCTGCGTAGTGGGTCTACATCCGGGCACTTTTGGGATAGTGGGCCACATCTGGGACATTTGGCCACATAGTGGGTCGACATTGGGGCACTTTTGTGGGCATAGTGGGTGGACCGACACTTTGGCCGGGTGTTTTTGGGCACTTTGGCCACGTAGTGGGTCAGCATCCGGGCACTTTTTGGGGCTGCATAGTGGGTCTCCATCTGGGCACTTTTGGGGTCCGCATAGTGGCCCCACATGGGTCCTGTTTGGCCACTTAGTGGGTCGACATCCGGGCACTTTGGGGCGCGTGCGTAGTGGGTCGCCATGGGGGGCTCTTTGGCCACATAGTGGGTTGGCATCTGGGGCGCTTTTGGGGCTGCGTGAGTGGGTCTCCATCTGGGCACTTTTGGGGTCCGCATAGTGGGCCCACATCCGGGACATTTGGCCACATAGTGGGCCGACATCGGGGCGCTTTTTGTGGCCGCATAGTGGGTCGACATCGGGCACTTTGGCCACGTAGTGGGTCGGCATCCGGGGACTTTTTGGGGCCGCGTAGTGGGCCGACACCGGGGCTTTTGGGGTGCACGTAGTGGGCCCACATCCGGGCACTTTTGTGGGCCGCATAGTGGGCCCACATCTGGGATGTTTGGCCACATCGTGGGTTGACATTGGGGCGCTTTTGGGGCTGCATAGTGGGTCGACATCCGGGCACTTTTTGGGGCTGCATAGTGGGGCCACATAGGGGCTGCTTGGCCGCATAGTGGGTCGACATCAGGCATCCGGGTCTTCATCTGGGGGGCTGCATATTGGGCCCACATCGGGGTGCTTTTGGGGTGCACGTAGTGGGTCTCCATGGGGGCCCTTTGGCAGCGTAGTGGGTCGACATGGGGTGCTTTTGGGGCTGCATAGTGGGTCTCCATCTGGGCACTTTTGGGGTCCGCATAGTGGCCCCACATCTCGGCTGTTTGGCCGCGTAGTGGGTCGACATCCGGGCACTTTTGGGGTGCGCGTAGTGGGTCGCCATGGGGGCTCTTTGGCCGCATAGTGGGTCGACATCTGGGCACTTTTTGGGGCCACGTAGTGGGTCTCCATCTGGGCACTTTTGGGGTCCGCATAGTGGGCCCACATCTGGGACATTTGGCCACATAGTGGGCCGACATCGGGGCGCTTTTGGGGTGCATGTAGTGGGTCAACATCCGGGCACTTTTGGGGTGCGCGTAGTGGGTCGCCATGGGGGCTCTTTGGCCGCATAGTGGGTCGACATCTGGGCACTTTTTGGGGCCACGTAGTGGGTCTCCATCTGGACACTTTTGGGGTCCGCATAGTGGGCCCACATCTGGGACATTTGGCCGCATAGTGGGCCGACATCGGGGCGCTTTTAGGGTGCACGTAGTGGGTCTACATCCGGGCTCTTTGGCCGCATAGTGGGTCGACATCTGGGCACTTCTTGGGGCCACGTAGTGGGTCTCCATCTGGGCACTTTTGGGGTCCGCATAGTGGCCCCACATCTCGGCTGTTTGGCCGTGTAGTGGGTCGACATCCGGGCACTTTTGGGGTGCGCGTAGTGGGTCGCCATGGGGGCTCTTTGGCCGCATAGTGGGTCGACATCTGGGCACTTTTTGGGGCCACATAGTGGGTCTCCATCTGGGCACTTTTGGGGTCCGCATAGTGGGCTCACATCTGGGACATTTGGCCACATAGTGGGCCGACATCGGGGCGCTTTTGGGGTACACATAGTGGGTCTACATTCGGGCTCTTTGGCCACGTAGCGGGTCGACCTCCGGGCAGTATTTTGGGTTCCGCAAAGTCGCGGGTGGAGTCGGGGGTCAGGTGGGGTCGTGCGCGTGCGCGGCAGTGACGTCCTGTGCGTGTGTGTCTGCGTCAGGTGCGCCACAGCCGACGCCGCCGCCGCTGCTGCTGCTGGAGCGCCGGTGCGCGGTGGGCGCGGCGGAGGCGGAGGCGGAGGACGCGGTGACGTCGGCGGCGGCGGCGTCGACGTCGAAGCTGAAGCAGCGTCGCAGCCGCACGAACTTCACGCTGGAGCAGCTGAACGAGCTGGAGCGGCTGTTCGACGAGACGCACTACCCCGACGCCTTCATGCGCGAGGAGCTCAGCCACAGGCTCGGACTCTCCGAGGCCCGCGTGCAGGTCAGCACGGGGGGGGTGACGGGGGGGACAGGGGACACCCCAACACACAGCTCAACACACCCCTGCATCCGGGGACTGCGCACACAGTATGCCAGCATCGCACACCCGGGGACCTGGCACATAGTATGGCAGCACAGCACATCTGGGCAATTGGCACACAGTATGGCGACATGGCACACCCGGGCACTTGGCACGTAGTATGGCAACATGGCACATCTAGGGTCTTGGCACGTAGTATGGCAACATGGCACATCTGGGGACCTGAAACATACTATGGTGACAGGGCACATCTGGGGACTTGGGACATAGTATGGCGACATGGCACATCTGGGCACTTGGCACATAGTATGGCGACAGGGCACATCCGGGCACTTGGCACATAGTATGGCGACAGGGCACATCCGGGCACTTGGCACGTAGTATGGTGACCTGGCACATCTGGGAACTTGGCACATAGTATGGCAACATGGCACATATTGCAACTTGGCACATAGTATGGTGACATGACACATCTGGGGACCTGGAACATAGTATGGCGACGTGGAATATCTGGGCAATTGGCACATAGTATGGCAACATGGCACATCCGGGCACCTGGCACATAGTATGGCAACATGGCACATCTGGGGACCTGGAACATAGTATGGCGACATGGAATATCTGGGCACTTGGCACATAGTATGGCGACATGGTACATCTGGGAACCTGGCACACAGTATGGCGACATGGCACATCCGGGCACCTGGCACATAGTATGGCGACAGGGTACATCTAGGGTCTTGGCACGTAGTATGGCAACATGGCACATCTGGGGACCTGAAACATAGTATGGTGACAGGGCACATCTGGGAACTTGGCACATAGTATGGCAACATGGCACATCCAGGCACTTGGCACATAGTAGGTAACACTGCACACCAAGGGTCCTGGCACACAGTAGGCCTCACTGCACCTTTGAGGGGGTCCTGGCACACAGTAGGCCTCACTGCACATTTGGGGTGTCCTGGCACACAGTAGGATCACTGCACCTTTGAGGGGTGTCCTGGCACACAGTAGGCCTCACTGCACCTTTGAGGGGGTCCTGGCACACAGTAGGCCTCACTGCACCTTTGAGGGGGTCCTGGCACACAGTAGGCCTCACTGCACCTTTGAGGGGGTCCTGGCACACAGTAGGTTTCACTGCACCTTTGAGGGGGGTCCTGGCACACAGTAGGCCTCACTGCACATCTGGGGGGTCCTGGCACACAGTAGGCTTCACTGCACCTTTGAGGGGGTCCTGGCACACAGTAGGCTTCACTGCACCTGTGAGGTGGGTCCTGGCACACAGTAGGCCTCACTGCACCTTTGAGGGGTCCTGGCACACAGTAGGCTTCACTGCACCTTTGAGGGGTTCCTGGCACACAGTAGGCTTCACTGCACCTTTTGGGGGACCTGGCACACAGTAGGCCTCACTGCACCTTTGAGGGGGTCCTGGCACACAGTAGGCCTCACAGCACCTTTGATTAGGGTCCTGGCACACAGTAGGCTTCACTGCACCTTTGAGGGGTTCCTGGCACACAGTAGGCTTCACTGCACCTTTGAGGGGGGACCTGGCACACAGTAGGCCTCACTGCACCTTTGAGGGGGTCCTGGCACACAGTAGGCCTCACTGCACCTTTGAGGGGGTCCTGGCACACAGTAGGCCTCACTGCACCTTTGAGGGGGTCCTGGCACACAGTAGGCCTCACTGCACCTTTGAGGCAGGTCCTGGCACACAGTAGGCCTCACTGCACCTTTGAGGGGTTCCTGGCACACAGTAGGCCTCACTGCACCTTTGAGGGGGTCCTGGCACACAGTAGGCCTCACTGCACCTTTGAGGGGGTCCTGGCAGACAGTAGGCCTCACTGCACCTTTGAGGGGTGTCCTGGCACACAGTAGGCCTCACTGCACCTTTGAGGGGGTCCTGGCACACAGTAGGCCTCACTGCACATCTCGGGGGTCCTGGCACACAGTAGGCCTCACTGCACCTTTGAGGGGGTCCTGGCACACAGTAGGCCTCACTGCTCCTTTGAGGGGGTCCTGGCACACAGTAGGCCTCACTGCACCTTTGAGGGGGTCCTGGCACACAGTAGGCCTCACTGCACCTTTGAGGGGGTCCTGGCACACAGTAGGCCTCACTGCACCTTTGAGGGGTTCCTGGCACACAGTAGGCCTCACTGCACATCTGCGGGGGTCCTGGCACACAGTAGGCCTCACTGCACCTTTGAGGGGGGTCCTGGCTCACAGTAGGCCTCACTGCACCTTTGAGGGAAGTCCTGGCACACAGTAGGCCTCACTGCACCTTTGAGGGGGTCCTGGCACACAGTAGGATCACTGCACCTTGGAGGGGGTCCTGGCACACAGTAGGCCTCACTGCACCTTTGAGGGGGTCCTGGCACACAGTAGGCCTCACTGCACCTTTGAGGGGGTCCTGGCACACAGTAGGCCTCACTGCACCTTTGAGGGGGTCCTGGCACACAGTAGGCTTCACTGCACCTTTGAGGGGGGTCCTGGCACACAGTAGGCCTCACTGCACCTTTGAGGGGGTCCTGGCACACAGTAGGCCTCACTGCACCTTTGAGGGGTCCTGGCACACAGTAGGCCTCACTGCACCTTTGAGGGGGTCCTGGCACACAGTAGGCCTCACTGCACCTTTGAGGGGGACCTGGCACACAGTAGGCCTCACTGCACCTTTGAGGGGTCCTGGCACACAGTAGGCCTCCTGTACCTTTTGAGGGGGTCCTGGCACACAGTAGGCCTCACTGCTCCTTTGAGGGGTGTCCTGCACACAGTAGGCTTCACTGCACATCTCGGGGGTCCTGGCACACAGTAGGCCTCACTGCACCTTTGAGGGTGTCCTGGCACACAGTAGGCCTCACTGCACCTTTGAGGGGGTCCTGGCACACAGTAGGCCTCACTGCACCTTTGAGGGGGTCCTGGCACACAGTAGGCCTCACTGCACCTTTGAGGGGGTCCTGGCACACAGTAGGCCTCACTGCACCTTTGAGGGGGTCCTGGCACACAGTAGGCCTCACTGCACATCTGGGGGGGTCCTGGCACACAGTAGGCTTCACTGCACCTTTGAGAGGGGTCCTGGCACACAGTAGGCCTCACTGCTCCTTTGAGGGAAGTCCTGGCACACAGTAGGCCTCACTGCACCTTTGAGGGGGTCCTGGCACACAGTAGGCTTCACTGCACATGTGGGGAGTTGGCGCACAGTAGGCCGCCCTGCACATCCGGGGCCTTGGCACACAGTAGGCTTCACTGCACATCCGGGGAGTTGGCGCACAGTAGGCTTCACTGCACCTTTGAGGGGGACCTGGCACACAGTAGGCCTGCACACTGCCACCACAGGGGTCTGGCACACATGGCCTCACTGCACCTTTGAGGGGGTGACACAGAGAACTGCACCTTTGAAAAGTAAGTAAATAAGTAAATAAATAAGTAAATAAATGAATAAATAAATAAATAAATAAATAAATAAATCGATGTAAACATTAGATCTAAAGTAAATAAATAAATAAGTAAGTAAATTGACATAAACGTTAGACCTCAAATAAATAAATAAATAAATAAGGAATTAAGTAAGTAAATAAATATATAAATGAATGAATAAGTAAATCAATGTAAACATTAGATCTAAAGTAAATAAGTAAATAAATAAGTAAAAAATTGACAAACGTTAGACATAAAATAAATAATAAATAAATAAATAAATAAGTAAATAAATCAACATCAACGTTAGACCTAAAATAAATAAGTAAATAAGTAAATAAATAAACCTTTGTGGGGTCCTGGAATTAAATAAATAATAAGTAAGTAAATAAACAGACACGGCGTCAGCGTCAGAGATGTAAAAAAATTAATCCATCATGAAGCATCAATAAAATAAAATAACAAGCGGAAGTAAAGGAAGACATCCTGTAAATACATCACCATTACGTGGAATAATAGAGGAAATGCACCTTAAAAGGGGAGTCCTGGCACAAGTAGGCCTCACTGCACCTTTAGGGGATAATACAAGAAGGTCTGGCACACATGCCTAGGGGGTAAACCAGCGTGGAATCGTCAAAAGTAAATAAAAAATAAATAAATAAGTAAAGAATAAAAATAAAAAAAATAAATATTAATCTAAATAAATAAAAAATAAATAAATAAATAATAAACATTAAATCAAAAAATAAATAAATAAATAAATAAATAAATAAATAAATAAATGAAAAATAAAATAATAAAATTAAATAAAATAAAATAAATAAATAAATAAGTAAATAAAATAAATAAAAAATCACAAATACATATGAGCGATAAAGAAAATAAATAAATAAATAAATAAATAAATAAATAAAATAAATCAACATAAACGAAGACCTAAAATAAATAAGTAAACCATCATAAATAAATAAACCATAAATAAATTGACATAGAATAAAATAAAATAAATAAATAAAAAATAAATAAAAAATAAATGAATCGGAAATCAAAGAAAACATGTAAATAAGTCAATAAATAAATAAATAAATAAGTAAAAAATAATAGGAAGTAAAATAAATAATTAATAAATAAGTAAATAATCACAAATAGACCAAAATGTGATACAAATTAAAAACACAACATGAAATCATCATAGGAAAATAAAATAATAATAAATAAATAAAACTTAAGAATTAAATAAATAATAATATGTAAAAATAAAACACAAGATGTAAAAAAATTAATCAATCCATCATGAAGCATCAATAAAATAAAATAAGGGGGAGGGAGGAGGCAAGACATCCTGTCCCTACATCACAATCACGTGGAATCCCAGAAATGCACCGTGGTGGATGAAATAATAGAGAATAATACAAGAAAGGGAGGACCTCCTGAAATCCCAGCATGGAATGGGACTAAAAGCATCACCAGGAAAGAATAAAATAAAATAAATAAAATAAAATAAAATAAAATAAAATAAATAAAATAAAATAAAATAAAATAATAAAATTAAAATAAAATAAATAAAATAAAATAAAATAAATAAAATAAAATAAAATAATAAATAAATAAATAAAATCTGGGGGAGGGGAAGGTGGACATATAAATCTTGCTCAAATCCATGAAGCATGAAAATAAAAGGAGGAATCATCAGAATGGCTGAATAATAGGGAAAATAAAATGAAATCCCTCCCAGCATGAAATAAACCATCAGCATAAAACCATCATCCCAGCAAATAATAAGAAAATAAAATAAATAAAATAAAATAAAATAATAACCGGAAATCAAAGAAAACATGCTGTCAATCCCAGCATGCACCGCAGAATAACAGCATGTAAAAGGGAGGATGTCAATAATCCCAAATG
Organism: Orientallactaga sibirica; assembly: GCA_036365145.1. Classification (NCBI taxonomy): domain Eukaryota; kingdom Metazoa; phylum Chordata; class Mammalia; order Rodentia; family Dipodidae; genus Orientallactaga; species Orientallactaga sibirica. The sequence goes on from JAEOAD010000937.1 coordinate 202,985, forward strand.
TGGGATGATACAAATTAAAACACAACATGAAGTAATCATAGGAAAATAAAATAATAATATAAAATAATAATAATAGTAATAATATGAAAATAAAACATAAATAAGGATGACGTCATGGCTGAGGGGGAGGGAGGAGGGATGAGGACCTCCTGCCCTCCCAGCATGCACCGGGACTCCCAGCATGCACCGGGAGGATGACATCATGGCTGAGGGAGGGAGGACCTCCTGCCCTCCCAGCATGCACTGGGACTCCCAGCATGCACCAGGAGGATGACGCCATTCCTGAGTGGGTGGGAGGAGGGATGAGGACTCTGTGTCCTCCCAGCATGCACTGGGACTCCCAGCATGCACCGGGAGGATGACGTCATGGCTGAGTGGGAGGGAGGAGATATGAGGACTCCCTGCCCTCCCAGCATGCATCGGGACTCCCAGCATGCACCGGGAGGATGACGTCATGGGTGAGTGGGAGGGAGGAGGGATGAGGACGCCGTGCCCTCCCAGCATGCACCGGGACTCCCAGCATGCACTGGGAGGATGACGTCATTCTTCAGGGGGAGGGAGGAGGGATGAGGACTCAGTGCCCTCCCAGCATGCACCAGGACTCCCAGCATGCACCGGGAGGATGACGTCATGGCTGAGGGGGAGGGATGAGGACTCTGTGTGCTCCCAGCATGCACCGGGACTCCCAGCATGCCCCGGGGCAGGGCGGGTGTGGCACCTTTGTGGGTCTGGTTCTCCTGCTTCTGGTGCCTATGAAATCGTAGAAAATAAAATAAAACATCACGTAAATAATCAGAAAATAAATCATCATTAAATCCTCATAAATAAAACCATCATCCTAGGAAATAAAAAAAAAAATAAAATAAAATAAAATAAAATAAAATAAAACATCACGTAAATAATCACAATTACGTAGAATAATAGGAAATAAAATATAAATAATGACGAATGTGTAAAATAATAGAAAATAAAATGAAATGTAAATAATCACAAATGTGTAAAATAATAGAAAATAAAACATAATGTGAACCATCGTAAAAGTGTACAAAACCGTCGAAAATAAAACATAAATAAGGACCAGTACATAGGAAATCACAGCAAATAAAATAAAGCATCACGGAAACAATCATAGAAAATAAACCGTCATGAAATCCTCATGAATAAAACCATCATCATAGGAAAGAATAAAATAAAATAAAATAATAATCAGAAATAAAACATCCTGTCAATAATCACAAATACATAGAATAAGAGGAAATAAAGTCAAATGTAAATAATCACAAGGACATGAAATAATAGAAAATAAAATAAAATGTAAATAGTCACAAATACAAGAAATAATAGAAAATAAAATGTAAATAATCACAAATACATGAAATAATAAAAATAAAATAAAATGTAAATAGTCACAAATACATGAAATAATAGAAAATAAAATAAAATGTAAATAGTCTCAAATACATGAAATACAGAAAATAAAATGTAAATAATCACAAGTACATGAAATAATAGAAAATAAAATAAAATGTAAATAGTCTCAAATACATGAAATCAGAGGAAATAAAATAAAATGTAAAATAATCAGAAGCAGGTGAAATAAAGAAAATAAAATGTAAATAGTCACAAATACATGAAATAATAAAAATAAAACAAAATATAAATAATCACAAATGAAATAAAATAAAATAAAAAATAAAATAAAATGTAAATAATCACAAATATTTGAAATAATAAAATAAAATAAAATGTAAACAATCATAAGTATATAAAATAACAGAAAATAAAATAAAACATCCTGTCAATAATCACAGCTACATGAAATAATAGAAAATAAATAAAATAAAATGTAAATAGTCACAAATACATGAAATAAGACAAAATAAAATGTAAATAATCACAAATACATGAAATAAGAAAAAAAAATAAAATATAAATAATCACAAGTACAGAAATCAGAGAAAATAAAATAAAATAATAAATAGAAATAATAAAATAAAATAAATAATGAAATAATAAATAAAATAAAATAAAATGTAAATAGTCTCAAATACATGAAAACAACAGAAAATAAAATGTAAATAATCAGAAGTACATGAAATAAAATAAAATGTAAATAGTCACAAATAAACAAAAAAATAGAAAATAAAATAAAATAAAATGTAAATAGTCACAAATACATGAAATAATAGAAAATAAAATAAAATGTAAATAATCACAAGTACATGAAATAATAGAAAATAAAAAAATGTAAATAATCACAAATACATGAAACAACCAAAAATAAAATAAAATGTAAATAATCAAGTAAGAAATAATGAAATAAAATAAAATGTAAAAATCACAAGTACATAAATAGTCAAAATAAAATAAAATGTAAATAGAAAATAAAATAAAATAAAATGTAAATAATCACAAATACATGAAATAATAGAAAATAAAATGTAAATAATCACAAATACATGAAATAATAGAAAATAAAATAAAATGTAAATAATCACAAATACACGAAATAATAGAAAATAAAATGTAAATAGTCACAAAATGAAACAATGAAATAAAAAGTAAAAATAAAATAAAATTTAAATAATAACATGTAAATAGTCTCAAATACATGAAATAATGAAAATTAAAAGTAAATAGTCACAAAATGACACAACAGAAAATAAAATGTAAATAATCAGAAGTACATGAAATAATAGAAAATAAAATAAAATGTAAATAGTCTCAAATACATGAAATCAGAAATAAAATGTAAGGAAATAAAATAAAATAAAATAATCACAAACTACGAAATAATGAAAATAAAATAAAATAAAATGTAAATAGTCACAAATACATGAAATAATAGAAAATAAAATAAAATTTAAATAGTCACAAGTACATGAAATAATAGAAAATAAAATAAAATGTAAATAATCCCAAGTACATCAGAGAAAATAATCCCGTGAATCATGATAAATGAATAAAATAACAGAAAATGCAGTAAAGTGTCATTTTAAATCTGTGCCATTTTATCCACATGATCACACAAAAATTAAATGAAATTAAAAATGTGACGTGAAATAACGGAGAAACGAGCATGGCATGAAAATAAAGAATCACCACACAGCACCGTGTGCACAAGTCTAAAATAAAATAAAATAAAATAAAATAAAATAAAATAAAAATAAATTAAAATATCCCGAAAGGAACACGCTGGCGACATACAAAAAAAATAAATAAAAAATAAAAAATTAAAAAAATAAATAAATAAACCCATTAAATCAACATTAAAAGCGCAGGGAAAAAAATAATAAAATAATATAATATAATAATATAATAATAAAATAAAAAGTGAAATGAAATGAAAGGCAATAAAAATAACACGATAAAAATAAGAAAATATCGCATGAAAATTAAAAAAAAAATAAATGAAACAAACGTAAAGAAAATGACAACGTGAAACCATCAAAGTGACGTGAACTGAAATGAGGAGTGAAGAAGAATAAAAATAATAATAAAATAAAATAAAATAAAAATAGTCAAATAAAATCGCATTAAAGAAAGAAAACAACGGGAAATCATCCAAGTAAGGTGAAGAAGAAAAATAATAAAATTAAAATATACATTAAAATAAATAAAAATATACATATAAATTAAAATATAAAATAAAAAATCATGTGAGACCATCAACGTGAGATGAAATGTCACGAAGTGCGAGGAAGAAAAATAAAACCAAAATACTGAAATAAAATCGCTTTACAAATATTTTTGAAAAAGCCGACAGGAAAGTGACGTAAATTCACCAAAAAGTCACGTGAAATGACAGGAAGATTAAATAATAATAAAAATTAAAATTAAAAACGGTCCAATAAAAAAAAATTGCATTGAAATAATTTTTAGAAACGAGAGGAAAATAAATAACTAAAAATCGTCAAAGTGACATGACGGGAACTGAACAGGGGATAATAAAATTCTTAAAATAAAAAGAGTGACAAAAAAACTGCATTAAAATAATTTAAAAAAAAGAAAAATAACGTGAAATCATCAGAGTAACATGTAATGAACTGTAAATAAAAATAAAATAAAAATAGGGAAATAAAATTGCATGAAAAATTTAAAAAAAAAAAAAAAAGAAAATAATACAAAATCATCCAAATAAGATGAAATAAAATGAAGAGTGAGAATAATAAAAATAAGAAAATAAAAATAGTGAATAAAATTGCATTAAAATTTAAAAATTTAAAAAAAAAAAAAAGGAAAATGACGTCAAATCCTCAAAGTCCCGTGAAATGACAGGAAGAGATTAAATAATAAAAATAACACAAAATAAAAGAGTCAAATAAACCAAAATCACATTAAAATTAAAATATCACAAGAGACGGCAGCATGCGGGGTTGGGTTTTTATTTTTATTTTTATTTTTAATTTATTTCTTGGTTTAAAAATAAAATTGTCTATAAACCAATAAACCCTAATGTGATTTTTCTTTCATTTCGTGTGATTTGATTTTTAATTTCCCGTTGGATTTAGATGCGCGTCAAGGTTGTCTCTCGCCACGCAGCTGTGCCCACAAATAATTGGAAGTGATGAGAAAAACACCAAAAAAAAATATATATATATATATGAAAATTAAAAATAAAAATAAAAATAAATAAAAATAGTGAAATAAAATTGCATTAAAATTTTAAAAAATAATTTAAAAAATGACGTAAAATCCCGTTTGATTTATATATATATGTGTGTGTGTGTGTGTGTGTGTTTATATGAAAATTAAAAAATAAAAATAAATAAAAATAGTGAAATAAAATTGCATTAAAATTTAAAAAAATAATTTAAAAAATGACGTAAAATCCCATTTGATTTAGACGCGCAGCTGTGCCCACAAATAATTGGAAGTGATGAGAAAAACACCAAAAAAAAAAATATATATATATATGTATATATATATATATATCTATATGTGAAAATTAATTAAAAAATAAGAATAAAAAATAGTGAATTAAAATTGCATTAAAATTTAAAAAATTAATTTAAAAAATGACGTAAAATCCCGTTTGATTTAGACGCGCAGCTGTGCCCACAAATAATTGGAAGTGATGAGAAAAACACCAAAAATATATATATATATATATATATATATATATATATATATGAAAATTAAAAAATAAAAATAAATTAATTAATAAGAGAGAAATGGTGGGTCACCCGCGGATGCCACATTGGGCTGTTTTTATTTTAAATTTTATTTGTTATTTTTTTTTATTGTCTGTTTTTAATTTAATTTGTTGTGATGGGATTTTAATTGTTTGCTTTTTTTTTTTTTTTAATGAAATGTCATTGCTCAGGCTCTGTGAAAAGAAAAAGACAAGAAAAACCAGCCCACAAGCAGGATAATCATGTAAAAAAAAAACAGATTTAAAACAATATATACACATAAAGCCCAGAAGCAGGACAATCATGTAAAAAATAGATTTAAAACAAATATATATAATACATAAAATAGAAGCAGGACAATCATAAAAAAATATTTAAAACAAATATATATATATATATATATATATATATATATATATATATATATATATAGGATAATCATGTAAAAAATACATTTAAAAAATTATAGATATATATATATATATATAGTACAATCATATACATAAAAAACAGACTTAAAACAATATATATATATATATATACATACACACCAAAAGGGATTTAATGGAATTTTTGTTTTATTAAAAATAAACAATTAGGATATTTACAATCATAATGTGTATAAAAAAATAAATTTACAAACAGATGTTTGTTTTATTAAACATATATATATATATATATATTGGAATGGGGAACAGAATAAAATATAATTTAATTTGATTAAAAAGTGAAAAAAATAAATTAATATTATCTGACTTTAAATCAATAAAATAAAATAAAATAATTTAAAAAATTAGAACAGAACCTTTTATATTTTTAATCAATAAATAAATAAAAATTAGGAATGAACAGAACGTTCAAAATCGGAGGGGGATTGAATGGAGTTTTCATTATTATTATTTTTAAAATTAAAAACCTGTGTCCCCGCACAGATTGAACTTTGCAGAAAAGAAATAAATGAAAGATCAAAATAAAAAAATTTATTCATAAAAAATAAAATAACATAACTGTTTACAGATATTTATACATATATAAATATATATGAAAATAATATTTATTATAAAATTAAATATTATAACTATAAATACATATACATAAATATAAATTTATTTAATAAATATACGGATTCAATGCACTTTTTCCTTTTTTTTTAATATATAAAAAATAGTTAAAATATAAATACTGTTTACAGATATTTATATATATATATATACATAAATATGATAACTATAAATAAATATAAATATATAAATATATTAATATAAATATAAATACATATATATAAATATATATATATGAATAATATGTATATAAATATATATACATAAATAATAGATTAAAAAATAGAATAGAGCTGTATACATACAATATTATATATGTATATATGTTAAAACATAGAGACAAATATACAATATAAACATATGTACATATGTATATAAATAAAAGGTTAAAAAATAGAACTAAACTATCCATGTATATAATTATAATGAGTGCAATATAAATACATATCAAAAACCAAAAACCAAAAAAAAAAAAAAAAAATATAAATTATACATTAAAAAAACAGAACTGTATACTTATAAAACAGTTGTATATATATAGTTACAATATAAACATATATACATATGTATATAAATAACAGATTAAAAAATAGAACTGTATACATGTATATAACAGCGCAATATAAATACACATATATATATAAATTATATATTAAAAATAAAACAGAACTGTAAGCATATATATTATATATAGTTACAATATAAACAAATATATATGTATATAAATAACAGATTAATTAAAAATTATTATACATATGTACACATTTATATGTATTATACATTAAAATAGAATAGAATTGTACACATATATTGTAAATAATATAAATATACATATATATATATATATATATAAAGGTACAGTATAAATATATATTCATATATATATAAATAATAGTATAAATTAAAAATAAAAATAGAATAGTATACATATATATATATAAATTTTATATATTATATAATCTAAATGTATACATAAATATATATCATATATATTTATAAAACAGAACTGTACATATATATATCATATATATTATATATGTGTATACATTAAAAATAGAACTGTATACATGTATATTTATATAGGTACAATAAATATATATATATATAAAACTACAAAATATAAAATATACATATGTATATAAATAATAGATTGAAAAGTAAAATGGAACTGTACATATGTAAATTACATACAAAATATAAAAGTACAATATAAATATATGTTCATATATATATATATAATGTAAAACATATAAATTATATATATTAACAATTAATATGTATGTCATATAGGATAAATTATAACCACATAATATGATAACAAACATATAATTCATGTATATGTATATATGTTATATATAATAAAATGTGAGTAAAAATAAAATACAACATATATATACAATTATCAGTATAAATATATATATATATATATATATTATAAATAGAATAGTAAACATAAAATATATAACAATTAATATATACATCATATATAGGGTAAACTATATAACATGGCAATGTATATGTCATTTAAATATATATGTATGTTACGTATAATAAAGTGTAAGTATGTAATAGGATAATGTATATATGATTTATATACGTATATGTTACAATTAATATGTATGTCATACAGGATAAACTATAATTACATGACGTGATAATGAATATATCATTTATTTATATATATATATATATGTGTATTACGTATAATAAAACGTGAGTATGTCCTATGATAACGTATATATAATGTATATATATTTACATATTTACTGCACGCACTCCGCAGGTTTGGTTCCAGAACCGCAGAGCCAAGTGCCGGAAGCAGGAGAACCAGATGCACAAAGGTGCCACGCCCGACCCGACCCCGCCCCAGGGCATGCTGGGAGTCCCGGTGCATGCTGGGAGAGCACAGAGTCCTCAACCCTCCTCCCTCCCCATTCAGCCATGACGTCATCCTCCTGGTGCATGCTGGGAGTCCCGGTGCATGCTGGGACAGCAGGAGGTCCTCATCCCTCCTCCCTTCCCCGGAGGGAGGATGTCATCCTCCTGGTGCATGCTGGGAGTCCCGGTGCATGCTGGGACAGCAGGAGGTCCTCATCCCTCTTCCCTTCCCCGGAGGGATGACATCATCCTCCTGGTGCATGCTGGGAGTCCCGGTGCATGCTGGGACAGCAGGAGGTCCTCATCCCTCCTCCCTTCCCCGGAGGGATGACGTCATCCTCCTGGTGCATGCTGGGAGTCCCGGTGCATGCTGGGACAGCAGGAGGTCCTCATCCCTCCTCCCTTCCCCGGAGGGATGACGTCATCCTCCTGGTGCATGCTGGGAGTCCCGGTGCATGCTGGGACAGCACAGAGTCCTCATCCCTCCTCCTGGGACAGCAGGGAGGTGTGAGCACGTCATCCTCCTGGTGCATGGTGGGAGTCCCAGTGCATGCTGGGACAGCAGGAGGTCCTCATCCCTCCAGGAGGCCCCTGGGACAGCATCATCCTCCTGGTGCATGCTGGGAGTCCCGGTGCATGCTGGGACAGCAGGAGGTCCTCATCCCTCCTCCCTTCCCCGGAGGGAGGTGTGATCATCCTCCTGGTGCATGCTGGGAGTCCAGCAGGCATGCTGGGACAGCAGGAGGTCCTCATCCCAGGGAGGTGTGAGCGGACAGGATGCGCCTCATCCTCCTGGGAGGGTGCTGGGAGTCAGGGTGCATGCTGGGACAGCAGGGAGGTGTGAGCATCCCTCCCTCCCTTCCAGGAGGGATGACGTCATCCTCCTGGTGCATGCTGGGAGTCCCGGTGCATGCTGGGACAGCAGAGCCCTCATCCCTCCTCCCTTCCCCGGAGGGATGACGTCATCCCTCCTGGTGCATGCTGGGAGTCCCGGTGCATGCTGGGACAGCCTGGTCCAGCATCCCTCCTCCCTTCCAGGGAGGGATGGGACAGCCTCCTGGTGCATGCTGGGAGGTGCATGCTGGGACAGCAGGAGGTCCTCAGCCCTCCTCCCTTCGCCTGGATGACAGCATCCTCCTGGTGCATGCTGGGAGTCCCGGTGCATGCTGGGACAGCAGGGAGGTCCTCAGCCCAGGAGGCCCTTCCCCAGCAGGGATGTGTCATCCTCCTGGTGCATGCTGGGAGTCCCGGGCATGCTGGGACAGCAGAGTCCTCCTGGGACAGCAGGGAGGGAGGCACACGTCATCCTCCTGGGACATGCAGGGAGTCCCGGAGCATGCTGGGACAGCAGGAGGTCCTCATCCCTCTTCCCTTCCCCGGAGGGATGACGTCATCCTCCTGGTGCATGCTGGGAGTCCCGGTGCATGCTGGGACAGCAGGAGGTCCTCATCCCTCCTCCCTGGGACAGCAGGGAGGTGGAGCACACATCATCCGCCTGGTGCATGCTGGGAGTCCCGGTGCATGCTGGGACAGCAGGAGGTCCTCAGCCCTCCAGGAGGCCCCTGGGACAGCATCCTCCTGGAGCATGCTGGGAGTCCCTGGCATGCTGGGACAGCAGAGCCCTCATCCCCTCCTCCCTTCCCAGGGAGGGTGAGCACACAGGAGGCGCCTGGGACAGCATGGTGGAGTCAGGAGGCGCCTGGGATGCTGGGACACAGGAGCATGCTGGGACAGCAGGGAGGTGTGAGCACCCTCCTCGCCTTCCCCAGAGGGAGGTGTCAGCCCTCCTGGTGCATGCTGGGAGTCCAGGTGCATGCTGGGAGCAGCACAGAGTCCTCATCCCTCCTCCCTTCCCGGAGGGGCACACGTCATCCTCCTGGTGCATGCTGGGAGGTGTGAGCCCAGGTGCATGCTGGGACAGCAGGAGGTCCTCATCCTCCTCCCTGCTGGGAGAGAGCACCCAGGAGGGCCTGGGACATCATCCTCCTGGTGCATGCTGGGAGTCTGGGTGCATGCTGGGACAGCAGGAGGTCCTCATCCCTGGGACAGCAGGGAGGTGATGACATCATCCTCCTGGTGGGACAGCAGTCCCTGGTGCATGCTGGGACAAAGGAGGCGCCTGGGACAGCAGGGAGGTGTGAGCACGGAGGGCGCCATCATCCTCCTGGGCATGCTGGGAGTCAAGGTGCATGCTGGGACAGCAGGAGGTGTCTCATCCCTCCTCCCAGCAGGGGGTGGGATGACATCATCCTCCTGGTGCATGCTGGGAGTCCCGGTGCATGCTGGGACAGCAGGGACATCCTCATCCCTCCTGGGACCCAGGGAGGGATGAGCGTCATCCTCCTGGTGCATGCTGGGAGGTGTGCATGCTGGGACAGCTCCTGGTGCATGCTGGGAGTCCCTCATCTGGGACCTCCTCCCTCCCTCCTCCCCAGGGGAGGTGTGACGTCATCCCTCCTGGTGCATGCTGGGAGTCCCGGTGCATGCTGGGACAGCACAGAGTCCTCATCCCTCCTCCCTTCCCCGGAGGGATGACGTCATCCTCCTGGTGCATGCTGGGAGTCCCGGTGCATGCTGGGACAGCAGAGCCCTCATCCCTCCTCCCTTCCCCGGAGGGATGACGTCATCCTCCTGGTGCATGCTGGGAGTCCCGGTGCATGCTGGGACAGCAGGAGGTCCTCATCCCTCCTCCCTACCCCGGAGGGGATGTCATCCTCCAGGTGCATGCTGGGAGAGGAGGACATCCTCATCCCACCCTCCCCCTCATGGATGACATCATCACTCCTGGTGCATGGTGGGAGTCCCAGTGCATGCTGGGACAGCAGGAAGTCCTCATCCCTCCCTCCCTCTCTGTCAGGAGTGATGTCATCCCTCCTGGTGCATGCTGGGAGTCCCGGTGCATGCTGGGAGAGCAGGTCATCATCCCTCCCTCCCTATCAGGAGTGATGTCATCCCTCCCGGTGCATGCTGGGAGAGGAGGACATCCTCATCCCTCCCTCCCCCTCATGGATGATGTCATCCCTCCTGGTGCATGCTGGGAGGCCCGGTGCATGCTGGGACAGCAGGAGGTCCTCATCCCTCCCTCCCCCTCAGGGATGACATCATCACTCCTGGTGCATGCTGGGAGTCCCAGTGCATGCTGGGACAGCAGGAGGTCCTCCCTCCCCCTCAGGGATGACATCATCCTCCCAATGCATGCTGGGACAGCAGGGTGTCCATCCCGCTCCCACCCTGAGGGATGACTTCATCCTCCCGCTGCATGCTGGGAGTCCCGGAGCATGCTGGGACAGCAGAGTCCATCCCTCTCTCCCCATAAGGCATGACATCACCCTCCCAGTGCATGCTGGGAGTCCCGGTGCATGCTGGGAGAGCAGGAAGTGCATCCCCATCAGCAATGATGTCATTCTTCCTTGTGCATGCTGGGAGGGCAGTAGGTCCTCCCTCCCCCTAAGGGATGATGTCATCCTCCCAATGCATGCTGGGACAGCAAGGTGTCCATCCCCCTCCCACCCCCTGAGGGATGACATCATCCTCCCAGTGCATGCTGGGAGTCCCAGTGCATGCTGGGAGAGCAGGGAGTCCTCTTCTGTCTTCCCTGTCAGGGATGATGTCATTCCTCCAGGTGCATGCTGGGAGAGCAGGAAGTGCATCCCCGTCAGCAATGATGTCATTCTTCCTGGTGCATGCTGGGAGTCCTAGTGCATGCTGGGACAGCAGGGTGTCCATCCCCCACCCTCCCCCTGAGGGATGACTTCATCCTCCTGGTGCATGCTGGGAGTCCACAGCAGGGTGTCCATCCCCCTCCCACCCTATGAGGGATGACTTCATCCTCCCAGTGCATGCTGGGAGTCCCGGGGCATGCTGGGACAGCAGAGTCCATCCCTCTCTCCCCATAAGGAATGATATCATCCTCCCAGTGCATGCTGGGAGTCCATCCTCTGCACTCTCAGGAATGACGTCATCCTCCCAGTGCATGCTGGGAGAGCAGGAAGTCCCTGACCTGTCTCCCACTTCCCTCCTGCTCAGGAATGATGTCATCCTCCCAGTGCATGCTGGGAGTCCTGGTGCATGCTGGGAGAGCAGGTCTTCCTCCCTCCCAGTCAGGAATGATGTCATCCCTCCTGGTGCATGCTGGGAGAGGAGGTCCACATCCCTCCCCCTCCTGGATGACACCATCCCTCAGAGTGCATGCTGGGAGTCCCGGTGCATGCTGGGAGAGCAGGTCATCAACCATCCCTCCCTATCAGGAGTGATGTCATCCCTCCCGGTGCATGCTGGGAGAGGAGGACATCCTCATCCCACCCTCCCCCTCATGGATGATGTCATCCCTCCCAGTGCATGCTGGGAGTCCCGGTGCATGCTGGGACAGCAGGAGGACTTCATCCCTCCCTCCCCCTCATGGATGACATCATCCCTCCTGGTGCATGCTGGGAGAGGAGGTCCTCATCCCTCCTGCTCCTGGATGACGCCATCCCTCAGAGTGCATGCTGGGAGTCCCAGTGCATGCTGGGAGAGCAGGTCATCATCCCTCCGTCCCCATCAGGAGTGATGTCATCCCTCCCGGTGCATGCTGGGAGAGGACATCCTCTTCCCACCCTCCCCCTCATGGATGACATCATCCCTCCTGGTGCATGCTGGGAGTCCTGGTGCATGCTGGGAGAGGAGGTCCTCATCCCTCCCTGTCATGGATGATGTCATCCCTCCCAGTGCATGCTGGGAGTTGTGGTGCATGCTGGGACAGCAGGAGGTCCTCATCTCTCCCTCCCTGTCATGGATGATATCATCCCTCCCAGTGCATGCTGGGAGTCCCAGTGCATGCTGGGACAGCAGGAGGTCCTCCTCCTCCCCTCATGGATGATGTCCCCTCATGCTGGGGATGATATCATCATCCTCCCCCCCCTCATGGATGATGTCCCTCTCCTGGTGCATGCTGGGGAGCATGCTGGGAGAGGAGGTCATCCCCTCATCCCTCCTTCCCACTCATGGATGATGTCATCCCTCCCAGTGCATGCTGGGAGAGCAGGTCATCATCCCTCCCTCCCCCTCATGGATGATGTCATCCCTCCCAGTGCATGCTGGGAGTCCTGCTGCATGCTGGGAGAGCAGGAGATCCTCATCCCTCCCTCCCCATCATGGATGTCATGCCCTCCTGGTGCATCCTGGGAGAGGAGTGCATGCTGGGAGAGCAGGCCATCCTCATGGATGATGTCATCCTCCCAGTGCATGCCACTGTCCCACTGTCCCCCTCAGGGATGATATCATACCTCCCAGTGCATGCTGGGAGTCCTGGTGCATGCTCAGAGAGGAGGTCATCATCCCTCCATCCCCCTCATGGATGATGTCATCCCTCCCAGTGCATGCTGGGAGAGCAGATCATCATCCATCCCTCCCCATCAGGAGTGATGTCATCCCTCCCAGTGCATGCTGGGAGTCCTGGTGCATGGTGGGACAGCAGGAGGTCCTCATCACTCCCTCCCTCCCCCTCAGGGATGACATCATCCCTCCCGGTGCATGCTGGGAGTCCTGGTGCATGCTGGGACAGCAGGAGGTCCTCATCCCTCCCTCCCTCCCCCTCAGGGATGACATCATCCCTCCCGGTGCATGGATACACATCATCCCTCCCTCCCCCCTCAGGGATGACATCATCCCTCCCAGTGCATGCTGGGAGTTGTGGTGCATGCTGGGACAGCAGGAGGTCTTCATCCCTCACTCCCCATCATGGATAACATCATCCCTCCCGGTGCATGCTGGGAGTCTTGGTGCATGCTGGGACAGCAGGAGGTCCTCATCCCTCCCTCCCCCTCAGGGATGATATCATCACTCCCGGAGCATGCTGGGAGTCCCGGAGCATGCTGGGAGAGGAAGACATCCTCATCCCACCCTCCCCCTCATGGATGATGTCATCCCTCCCAGTGCATGCTGGGAGTCGTGGTGCATGCTGGGAGATGCGGTCCTCTGAGGCCGAGGCCTGTCCCATATGTGTGTGTGTGTCTCTCTCTCACGTCTCTCCTGTCTCTCCGTCTCTCCATCTCTGGCGTCTCTGTGGGCAGGCGTGATCCTGGGCACGGCGGGTCCCCTGGACGCGTGCCGCGTGGCGCCCTACGTCAACATGGGCGCCCTCAGGATGCCCTTCCAGCAGGTGCGCACCCGCGGTGCAGGGGAGGGCAGGATGGAGGGGGCGAGGGATGCCTCGGGGGAGGGGCGTGGGACCACCGGGTTGTTGCCATGGCGACCTGTGACCGCAAGAACCTGGGGCTGCGTCGGCGCCCCGTGTCCACCGGGGATGAGGTCACCACCCCAATGTGGCTAGGGGGTGGGGTGATGTCTCCATGGTGACCCGTGATGACACCACCGTTGCCCTGGCAACCTGTGAGCACATCACTGCCTCCATGGCGTCCTTGTTGCCCTGGCAACCGGCTGGGATGTCATGGCCCCCCCCAATGCCATTCGTGGGGGAGGCACGGTGACCTCGTTGCCATGGCAACATCATTGCCATGGCAACCTGTGATGTCACCGCCTCCCCGTGCCCATTCGCCACAAAGTCCTCCTGCCATCCCGGGATGTGGTGGCACAGCATCAACATCACCATGGCAACCAGCGGTGACATCGCTGCCAAATCCACCTTGGTTTGATGATGTCATGGTGGCCACGGTGACCTGTGATGACATCATCAGTGCAACATGGTGACGTCACCGTCTGACCCGCGTCCCCCCCCCCCTCAGGTCCAGGCACAGCTGCAGCTGGACGGCGGCCACCACCCCCACCCCCACCCGCACGCGGCCCACCTCCACCCGCACCTGTCCGTGGCGGCAGCAGCGGCCTCCCACCACGCCTCAGCAGTGTCGTCCCCCTACCACCTCATGTTCCCCCCACCGCCCTTCGCGCTGCCCATCGCCTCCCTGGCAGACTCTGCCGCCGCAGCCGCCGCCGCCTCCGCCGCCGTCGTGGCCGCCGCGGCCGCCGCCAAGAGCAGCAGCAAGAGCTCCAGCATCGCCGACCTCAGGCTCAAGGCCCGCAAGCACGCCGAGGCCCTCGGCCTCTGACCCCGCCGCCACCCCTCACCCACCCCGAGGATCCGCCGCCAGGGTGCTGCACGCTCAGTCCTGCTGGGTGCTGTGTGCTTGGTTGTTCCCTCCCTGCCACCTGGCTCCCCTCCACCAGGACCCTGTGAACCATGGCCTTGGGTGCTGGGTGCTCAGTCGTCCCCTCCACCTGCAACTGTCAGCATATGACCACTGAGTCCCTCATCCGGGTCCTCAGAACTAAGTGGCTGCAGTGCTGTGTGCTCAGTGACTGCCCTGATACACACCTGGGTCCTCTTCAGTACTGGAGCCCATAGGTGCTCAGTCCTACGTGAGTGCTGTCTGCTTGGTGGCAGCAGTGCTGTTTGCTTAGTGACTGGCCTGCACTGCACCTGCCTCTTGAGTACTGGGACCCATTTGTGCTCAGTCCTACCGAGTGCTGTGCACTTGGTCACTCCCTGCATCCTCTCCCCCAGGACACACTGTGAAACATGTCCTGGGGTGCTGGGTGCTCAGTCGTCCCCTCCACCTGCAACTGTCAGCATATGACCACTGAGTCCCTCATCCGGGTCCTCAGAACTAAGTGGCTGCAGTGCTGTGTGCTCAGTAGCTGCTCTGCTCTCCACCTCACTCTTCAGTACTGGGACCCATATGTGCTCAGTCCTACCTGAGTGCTGACTGCTGGGTGGCAGCAGTGCTGTGTGCTTAGTGACTGCCCTGCTCAACCAGGCTCCTCTTCAGTACTGGAACCCATAGGTGCTCAGTCCTACTGAGTACTGTGCACTTGATCACTCCCTGCAGCCTGCATCCTCTCCCCCAGGACCCTCTGATCCGTGGCCTTGGGTGCTGGTTGCTCAGTTCCCTCCACCTGCACCTCCATCAGGCACATAACTGCTGACTCCCTTGTCCGGATGATCAGCGCTGAGTGACTGCAGTGCTGTGTGCTTAGTGATTGGACTGCTCTGCACCTGGCTCCTCTTCAGTACTGGGACCCATAGGTGCTCAGTCCTACTTGGGTGCTCAGCACTGAGTAGCTGCAGTGCTGTCTGCTCAGTCCCTGCCCTACTCCACCCACACTTGGCTCCTCTTCAGTAAAAATGGAGCCCATATGTGCTCAGTCCTACACAGGTGCTGAGTGCTGTGTAGCAGCAGTGCTGTGTGCTTAGTAGCTGCCCTGCTCTGCACATGCCCCCTCTTGAGTACTGGGACCCATGGGTGCTCAGTCTGAGTGCTGCATGCTTGGTTGCTCCCTCCCTACAACCCGGCTCCCCTGCCCCAGGACCCTGTGAACCATGGCCTTGGGTGCTGGGTGCTTGATTGTCCTCTACTCACACCTCCATCAGGCTCGTGAGCACTGAGTCCCTCATCTGGGTGCTGAGCGCTGAGTGGCTGTAGTGCTGTGTGCTTAGTGACTGCCCTCATCCACACCTGGCTCCTGTTCAGTACTGGGACCCATAGGTGCTCAGTCCTACTTGGGTGCTCAGCACTGAGTATCTGCTGTGCTGGGTGCTCAGCACTGAGTAGCTGCAGTGCTGTCTGCTCAGTCCCTGCCCTACTCCACCCACCCTTGGCTCCTCTTCAGTAAAATGAAGCCCATATGTGCTCAGTCCTACACAGGTGCTGAGTTCTGTGTAGCAGCAGTGCTTTGTGCTTAGTAGCTGCCCTGCTCTGCACATGCCCCCCTTGAGTACTGGGACCCATGGGTGCTCAGTCTCACTGAGTGCTGCATGCTTGGTTGCTCCCTCCCTACAACCCAGCTCCCCTACCCCAGGACCCTGTGAACCATGGCCTTGGGTGCTGGGTGCTTGATTGTCCTCTACTTGCACCTCGGTCAGGCTCATGAGAACTGAGTCCCTCATCTGGGTGCTGAGTGCTGTGTGGCTGCAGTGCTTAGTGACTGCCCTGATCCACACCTGGCTCCTGTTCAGTACTGGGACCCATAGGTGCTCAGTCCTTCTTGGGTGCTCAGCACTGAGTAGCTGCAGTGCTGTCTGCTCAGTCCCTGCCCTACTCCACCCACACTTGGCTCCTCTTCAGAAAAATGGAGCCCATAACTCAGGCCACAGGTGCTGGAGTGCTGTGAGTTGTCTGCTCTGCACATGCCCCCTCTTGAGTACTGGGACCCATGGGTGCTCAGTCTCACTGAGTGCTGCATGCTTGGTTGCTCCCTCATCTGAGTGCTGAGTGGCTGCAGTGCTGTGTGCTTAGTGACTGCCCTGATCCACACCTGGCTCCTATTCAGTACTGGGACCCATGTGTGCTCAGTCCTACTGAGTGCTGTGTGCTTTGTTGCTCCCTCCCTGCATCCTGTCTCCCAGGACACTGCACTGTAGCCTTGGGTGCTGGGTGCTTGGTCATCCCATCTACCTGCACCTCCAATGCACATGAACACTGAGTCCCTTCTGCATGTGCTGAGCACTTGGTGGCTGCAGTGCTGTGTGCTCAGTCTACCTGGCTCCACACCTGGCTCTTTGAGTACTTGGACCCACACATGCTCAGTCCTGCTTGAGAACTGAATGCTTAGTTTGCAGTGCTGGGTGCTTAGTTCCTCCAGCAGTCTGCACCTGGCTCACCTTAAGTACTGTGAACTGTGCTTGGTCCTACTCGGGTGCTGAGCACTTGGTGGCTGCAGTGCTGTGTGCTCTGTCCACACTTGGCTCTTCTTGAGTACTGGGAACCACACATGCTCAGTCCTGCCTGAGAACTGAATGCTTAGTTTGCAGTGCTGGGTGCTACGTTGCTCCAGCAGTCTGCTCCTGGCTCACCTTGAGTACTGTGAACTGTGCTCGGTCCTACTCGGGTGCTGAGCACTTGGTGGCTGCAGTGCTGTGTGCTCAGTCTACCTGGCTCTTCTTGAGTACTGGACCCACACATACTCAGTCCTGCCTGAGAACTGAATGCTTAGTTTGCAGTGCTGGGTGCTTAGTTGCTCCAGCAGTCTGCACCTGGCTCACCTTGAGTACTGTGAAATGTGCTTGGTCATACTCGGGTGCTGAGTGCTTGGTGGCTGCAGTGTGCAGGCTTAGTTGCTCTACCAGGCCCACATCTTCATACTCTCAGTACTGAATCCAATGTTCAGTCCTGCCTGGGTACTGAATGCTTAGTGATAGCAGTGCTCCTTGCTATGTGCTCAGTCACTGCAGTGCAATGTGCTCAGTTATGTCCTTAACATGGGCCTGTTCTGAGTACTAAGGCCCATGCTTGGTCCTGTCTGGGTACTGTATGCTCAGTACCAGCAGTGCTATTTGCTCAGTTGTGTCCTTTACACATGCCTGCTCTAGTAAGTCACATGCTTGGTCCGACCTGGGTACTGTGTGCTGAGTGCCTGCAGTGCTATGTGCTCAGTTGTGTCCTTTACACATGCCTGCTCTGAGTACTGAGGTCCATGCTTGTTTTTACCTGGGTACTGTGTGCACAGTTGCTGCAGTGCTGCAAGCTCAGTCTTAGTCCCTACCCCTCTGATTGCTGAGTCTTATACTGAATCCCATGCTATTCCCTCAGAGTACTGAGTCCCATGCTCAGTCTTCCCTGGGTGCTGAGCTCTCCATGGCTGAGGTACTGTGTGCTCAGTTGCTTCCCCTCTCCACACTTGGCTCCATTTCAGTGCTGAGCCCCATGCTTGGTCCCACATGACCTCTGAACCTGTGCAAGATACAGTACTGGGTGCTCAGTCGCTCTCCTGTTTGGCACCTGGCTTCATGGAGTACTGAGTACTGCAGTTACTCTGTACTGGGTGCTGGTTTCCTGGTCACTGCAGTGCTGCATGCTCAGTTACTTTCATCTCTCCTGTGTTCCTGGCTGAGCCTCCTACAGGTGCTGTTTACTCGGTGGCTGCAGTGCTGCATGCTCAGTACCTCCCTCAACCAACACCCCAGTACTCTGTTTCCTGTGCATATTCCCCCCTAGGTGCTGAGTGCTTGGTCCTTCATGCCAGGTGACTGTAAGTGGCTATTGCACAGTGCTTGGTGCTGTACTTGGTCCTTTCGGGTGCTGTATGCTCGGTGACTCCAGTACTGTTGCTTGGTGTCACCTTCCCTGAGAATTGAGACCTGTGCTGGGTGACATCCAGGTGCTGGGCGCTGAGTGATCCCGGGTACTGTGGTGCTGTGGGCTCAGTGAATGTGGTGACTGCACACTGGTTGCTCAGTGACTCCAAGTACTGCCCCATGTGGACTCAGTGACTCCTGAGTACTACATCCTGATAACTGGGTCCCTCTCTCCAAGTGCTGAGTGCTTAGTCAATCCAAGTGCTGGTGCCCCATGGACTCAGTGACTCCCGAGTACTGGATCCTTAGAACTTGGTCCCTCTCTGCAAGTACTGCTTGCTTAGTGATGCCAAGTGCAACTGCAGCATGGATTCTGTTACTTATGAGTACTTCATCCACAGAGCTTGATCCCTCTCTCCAAGTACTGTCAATCCAAGTACTGCTGGACATGGACTCCATGGCTTCTGAGTACTGTATCCTGAGAACTTGGTACCTCTCTCCAAGTGCTGTTTGCTTAGTCACTGCAAGTGCTGGTGCCCCATGGACTGACTGCCAAGTACTGGGTCCTGACATCTTGGTCCCTCTCGCAGTACTAGCTGCTTAGTCACTCCAAGTGCTGCTCAACATGGGCTCAGTTGCTCTGAGTAGGTGACACTGACTCTTGGTCGCTGTACTTGTTGATTGTGAGTACTGGATCCTCACGGCTCAGTCCCGTTCTCAGTACTTGTTGCTGAGTAACTCCAATTAGACCTGCAACTTGGACTTTGTTGCTTCTCATTACTGCATCCACTGAACTTGGTCCCTCTGCAAGTATTGTGTGCAACTTGGTCCCTCTCTGCAAGTACTGTGTGCTTAGTCACACCAAGTACTTCTGCCACATGGACTCAGTGACTCCATGGTACCTCATCCTGATTGGTTCCTCTGCCACTAATGCTTGTGTAATGACTCCAAGTACTGCTGCAACATGGACTCAGTTGCTCCCGAGTACTGCATTTCACAGTTCAGTCACTTTCTCAGTACTTGTTGCTTAGTCACTCCAACTATACCTGCAACATTGGTTGCTTCTGAGTACTGCATCCGCTGAACTTGGTCCCTCTGCAAGTACTGTGTGCAACTTGGTTGCTCTCTCCAAGTACTGCGTGCTTAGTCACACCAAGTACTGCTGCCACATGGACTAAATGATTTCCTGGTACTTCATCCTGACACCTTGGTCCTACAACAACATGGACTCAGTTACTCCCAAATACTGGGTCCTGACACCTCAGTCCCTTTCTCAGTACTGGTTGCTTAGTGGCTGCAGGTACTCCTGCTACTTGGACTCAGTGCTTACCAAGTAGTGGATCCTGATGTCTTGGTCCCTCAGTACTGGTTGCTAAGTGAATCTGGGTACTTCAACTAGGAATCAGTTGCTCATGAGTGCTTCATCTGGAGAACTTGGTCCCTTCCACGAAGTACTGTGTGCTCAGTGACTCCAACTACTGCAACATGGAATATATCACTCCTGAGTACTGGATCCTGACTCCACAGTTCCTCTCTCCAAGTACTGTGTGCTTAGTGACTCCAAATACTGCTGCAACATGGACCCAGTGGCTCCCAAGTACTGCATCCTCACACCTCAGTCCCTTCCTCAGTACTTGTTGCTTGGTACTCCAAGTCTTACTGCATTGTGGACTCAGTGATTACTAAGTAGTGGATTCTGATGTCTTGGTCCCTCAGTACTAGTTGCTAAGTGAATCTGGGTACTTCAACTAGGAATCAGTTGCTCATGAGTGCTTCATCTGGAGAACTTGGTCCCTTCTATGAAGTACTGTGTGCTCAGTGACTCCAACTACTGCAACATGGACTCTATCACTCCCGAGTACTGGATCCTGACTCCACAGTTCCTCTCTCCCAGCACTGGTTGCTTAGTGACTCCAAGTACTGCTGCAACATGGACCCAGTGGCTCCCAAGTACTGCATCCTGACACCTAAGTCCTTTCCTCAGTACTTGTTGCTTGGTACTCCAAGTGTTACTGCATTGTGGACTCAGTGCTTACCAAGTAGTGGATCCTGATGTCTTGGTCCCTCAGTACTGGTTGCTAAGTGACTCTGGGTACTTCTGCCACTAGGAATGTATTGCTCCTGAGTGCTTCATCTGGGGAACTTGGTCCCTTCCATGAAGTACTGTGTGCTCAGTGACTCCAACTACTGCAACATGGAATATATCACTCCTGAGTACTGGATCCTGACTCCACAGTTCCTCTCTCCAAGTACTGTGTGCTTAGTGACTCCAAATACTGCTGCAACATGGACCCAGTGGCTCCCAAGTACTGCATCCTCACACCTCAGTCCCTTCCTCAGTACTTGTTGCTTGGTACTCCAAGTCTTACTGCATTGTGGACTCAGTGATTACTAAGTAGTGGATTCTGATGTCTTGGTCCCTCAGTACTAGTTGCTAAGTGAATCTGGGTACTTCAACTAGGAATCAGTTGCTCATGAGTGCTTCATCTGGAGAACTTGGTCCCTTCTATGAAGTACTGTGTGCTCAGTGACTCCAACTACTGCAACATGGACTCTATCACTCCCGAGTACTGGATCCTGACTCCACAGTTCCTCTCTCCCAGCACTGGTTGCTTAGTGACTCCAAGTACTGCTGCAACATGGACCCAGTGGCTCCCAAGTACTGCATCCTGACACCTAAGTCCTTTCCTCAGTACTTGTTGCTTGGTACTCCAAGTGTTACTGCATTGTGGACTCAGTGCTTACCAAGTAGTGGATCCTGATGTCTTGGTCCCTCAGTACTGGTTGCTAAGTGACTCTGGGTACTTCTGCCACTAGGAATGTATTGCTCCTGAGTGCTTCATCTGGGGAACTTGGTCCCTTCCATGAAGTACTGTGTGCTCAGTGACTCCAACAACTGCAACGTGGACTCTATCACTCCTGAGTACTGGATCCTGACTCCTCAGTTCCTCTCTCCAAGTACTGTGTGCTTAGTGACTCCAAGCACTGCTGAAAAATGGACTCAGTTGCTCCCGAGTTCTGCATTCTCACAGCTTGGTCCCTCTCTCAGTACTTGTTGCTTAGTGAGTCCAACTATGCCTGTACGTGGGACTCAGTGAGTACCAAGTAGTGGGTCCTATGTCTTGGTTCCTCAGTACTAGTTGCTAAGTGAATCTGGGTACTTCAACTAGGAATCATTTGCTCGAGTGCTTCATCTGCAGAACTTGGTCCCTTCCATGAAGTACTGTGTGCTCAGTGACTCCAACTACTGCAACATGGACTCTATCACTCCAAAGTACTGGATCCTGACTCCTCAGTTCCTCTCCCCAAGTACTGGTTGCTTAGTGACTCCAAGTACTGCTGCAACATGGACCCAGTGGCTCCCAAGTACTGCATCCTGACACCTAAGTCCCTTCCTCAGTACTTGTTGCTTGGTACTCCAAGTGTTACTGCATTGTGGACTCAGTGATTACTAAGTAGTGGATTCTGATGTCTGGGTACCTCAGTACTGGTTGCTAAGTGACTCTGGGTGCTTCTGCCACTAGGAATGTATTGCTCATGAGTGCTTCATCTGGAGAACTTGGTCCCTTCCATGAAGTACTGTGTGCTCAGTGACTCCAACTACTGCAACGTGGACTCTATCACTCCAAAGTACTGGATCCTGACTCCTCATTTCCTCTCTCCCAGTACTGGTTGCTTAGTGACTCCAAGTACTGCTGCAACATGGACTAAGTTGCTACCAAGTACTTGTTGACTCAGTGACTGCCAAATACTGACACTTTTCATCTCCAAGTACTGAGCATGCTAGGTGACTGCAGTGCTGTGTGCTCAGTACCACCTCCCCCACCCTCCTCCATGCTCGGGTACTATCACAAATGTTTGGTTGTCCCAAGTACCCTGAATAGAGAAGTGTTTAAAATCCCATGCTCAGTCTCTTAGTGCTTGACACTCAGTTGCTCATGTGAAGTGTGGTATGCCAAGTACTGGATCCTCAGTCTCCCTTGGAGTACTAAGTGCTCCTCTGCTGCAGTACTGTATGTTCCAAACCTGGTCTCCAAGTACCTCCTCCCAGGCTCAGTCTCTCCTGGGTGCTGGGTGCTAGGTCACTGCATGTGCTGTAATGATGCCCATGCTTAGTTGCCCCAAGTACTGTCTATATAATTTTCCCATGAGCTCAGTCCCCCTCTCTGCAGGTACTGGGTGCTCAGTCTCTCCTGGGTGCTGTATACAGGGTTGCTTTGTTGCTGTACTCACTCTGAAGCTTAGTACCCCCATGTACTGTGTATATGTGTACATGTTTCCCATGAGCTCAGTCCACCTCTCTGCAGGTACTGGGTGCTCAGTCTCTTAGTATTCAGCACTCAGTTGCTCCCAGTACTGCTGACATGTGGACTGAGGGACCTCAAGTACTGGATTCTCTGTACTCAGTTCCCTTGGAGTACTAAGTGCTCCTCTGCTGCAGCACTTTAGGTTCCAAACCTGGTCTGCAAGTACCTCTTCCCAGGCTCAGTCTCCCCTGGGTGCTGGGTGCTAGGTCACTGCATGTGCTGTAATGATGCCCATGCTTAGTTGCACCAAGTACTGTGTATATGTAGATATTTCCCATTAGCTCAGTCCCCCTCTCTGCAGGTACTGGGTGCTCAGTCTCTCCTGGGTGCTGTATACACGGTTGCTGCATTGCTGTACTCACTGTGAAGCTTAGTACCCCCATGTACTGTGTATATGTATAGATGTTTCCCATGAGCTCAGTCCCCCTCTGCAGGTACTGGGTGCTCAGTCTCTTAGTATTCAGCACTCAGTTCCTCCCAGTACTGCTGACATGTGGACTGAGGGACCTCAAGTACTGGATTCTCGGTACTCAGTCCCCTTGGTGTACTAAGTGCTCATCTGTTGCAGTACTGTATGTTCCAAACCTGGTCTCAAGTACCTCCTCCCAGGCTCAGTCTCTCCTGGGTGCTGGGTGCTAGGTCACTGCATGTGCTGTAATGACACCCATGCTTAGGTGCCCAAAGTACTGTCTATATTTTTTTTCCCTGAGCTCATTCCCCTTCCTGCAGGTACTGGGTGCTCAGTCTCTCCTGGGTACTGTATACAGGGTTGGTGCATTGCTGTACTCA
The DNA here is from genome assembly GCA_036365145.1 of Orientallactaga sibirica. Classification (NCBI taxonomy): domain Eukaryota; kingdom Metazoa; phylum Chordata; class Mammalia; order Rodentia; family Dipodidae; genus Orientallactaga; species Orientallactaga sibirica. The sequence continues at coordinate 227,163 of JAEOAD010000937.1, forward strand.
CTCTGAAGCTTAGTACCCCATGTACTGTGTATATGTATAGATATTCCCCATGAGCTCAGTCTCCCTCTCTGCAGGTACTGGGTGCTCAGTCTCTCAGTATTCAGCACTCAGTTGCTCCTAGTACTGCTGACATGTGGACTGAGGGACCTCAAGTACTGAATTCTCGGTACTCAGTCCCCTTGGAGTTAAGAGCTCCTCTGCTGCAGTACTGTATGTTCCAAACCTGGTCTCCAAGTACCTCCTCCCAGGCTCAGTCTCTCCTGGGTGCTGGGTGCTAGGTCACTGCATGTGCTGTAATGATGCCCATGCTTAGTTGCCCCAAGTACTGTCTATATAATTTTCCCATGAGCTCAGTCCCCCTCTCTGCAGGTACTGGGTGCTCAGTCTCTCCTGGGTGCTGAATACAGGGTTGCTTTGTTGCTGTACTCACTGTGAAGCTTAGTACCCCCATGTACTGTGTATATGTGTACATGTTTCCCCTGAGCTCAGTCTCCCTCTCTGCAGGTACTGTGTGCTCAGTCTCTCAGTATTCAGCACTCAGTTCCTCCCAGTACTGCTGACATGTGGACTGAGGGACCTCAAGTACTGGATTCTCTGTACTCAGTCCCCTTGGAGTACTAAGTGCTCCTCTGCTGCAGCACTGTAGGTTCCAAACCTGGTCTGCAAGTACCTCTTCCCAGGCTCAGTCTCCCCTGGGTGCTGGGTGCTAGGTCACTGCATGTGCTGTAATGATGCCCATGCTTAGTTGCCCCAAGTGCTGTCTATAGATATTTACCCCTGAGCTCAGTCCCCCTCTCTGTAGGTACTGGGTGCTCAGTCTCTCCTGGGTGATGTATACAGGGTTGCTTAGTTGCTGTACTCACTCTGAAGCTTTGTACCCCCATATACTGTGTATATGTATAGATGTTTCCCATGAGCTCAGTCCCCCTCTCTGCAGGTACTGGGTACTCAGTTGCTCCAAAAACTACTGCAGAGTCACCTCCATGACTGCAAGTGCTGCATCCCATCTCCTCAGTCCCTGAGTACTGAGTGCTCGGTGATGGCAGCACTGCATGCTCGGTTGCAGAAACCCACTCTGCACATGATACCCCCCTGAGTACTGAGTCCGATGCTCAGTCTCTGCAGTGCTGCATGCTTGGTTATTGCAGTTGCCCAAATACTGTGTATAGACACATAAACATGCTTCCCATGAGCTCAGTCTCTCCCTCTCTGCAGGTACTGGGTGCTCAGTTTCCCCAAGAACTCCTGCACAGTCATCTCTGTACCTATGAGTGCTGGATCCTGACTCCTCAGTCCCTGTCCGAGTACTGAGCACTTGGTGATGGCAGCACTGTGTGCCCAGTATCAAACCCACTCTGCACATGCTCTTCTCTGAGTACTGAGCCTGATGCTCAGTCTCTCCTGGGTGCTGTGTGCTAGGTCACTGCATGTGTGGTACTGTCTCCTGTGCTTAGTTGCCCCAAGTATTATGTGCTTATGTATCTATGTAAATATTTGTTTCCCATGAGCTCAGTCCTCTGCAGGTACTGGGTGCTCAGTTTCTCCAAGAACTGCTGCAACATGGACTGTTGTTTGAGTACTGCTTCCCAGAAACTCAGTTCCGCTGTGAGTACTTGTTGCTCAGTACCACATCTCGATGCCACCCCCAATCTTCTCCCAGGACTGAGTCACAACCTCCCAGTACTATGTGCCACCTAGGTGCTGGGTACTTGGTTGCTCTTAGTGCTGCAGGTACTGGGTGCTCAGTTCCCCTCTAAGTACTGAATCCGAAGCTCAGTCTCTCCCGGGTGCTTCATGCTTGGTTGCTGCAGTTGCCCAAAGTCCTGTGTGTATATGCATACATAAATATGTTTCCCACGAGCTCAGTCCCCTGCTCTGCAGGTACTGGGTGCTCGGTTTCTCAAAGAACACCTGCAACATGGACTGTTGTTTGAGTACTGCTCCATGAATACTCAGTCCACCTACAAGTACTTGTTGCTCAGTACCACATCTTGACACAATCCCTAGTCTTCTCCCAGTACAGTGTGCATCCTAGGTGCTGGGCACTTGGTTACTCTGTGTCCTGCAGGTACTGGGTGCTGATTTCTCCAAGCACTGCTGCCACCTGGACTGTTGCTTGAGTACTGTGTCCTGAACACTCAGTCCCTGTGTGAGTACTTGTTGCTCAGTAGCACGTCTTGACCCCACCCCCAGGCTTCTCCCAGGACTGAGTCACAACCTCCCAGTACTGTGTGCACCTAGGTACTGTGTGCTAGGATGCTCTGTGTGCTGTGGGTACTGGGTGCTCAGTTTCCCCTCTGAGTACTGAGTCTGATGCTCAGTCTCTCCAGGGTGCTGCATGCTTGGTTGCTGCAGTTGCCCCAAGTCCTGTGTGTATAGACATACATAAATATGTTTCCCATGGTCAATCAATGGGTACTGAAACTTCCCATACTTAGTCTCTCCGGGTACTGAATCCTTCCCAAGCTCAGTCTCCCTGGGTACTAAACACCTGCCATGCTCAGTCTCTCTGGGTACTGAAAGTTCCCATGCTGAGTCTCTCTGGGTACTGAATCCTTCCCATGCTCCATCTCCCTGGGTACTAAACACCTGACATGCTCAGTCCCTGTAGGTACTGAAACTTCCCATGCTCAGTCTCTCTAGGTACTGAATCCTTCCCATACTCAGTTTGGGTACTGACCTATGCCATGCTCAGTCCATCTGGGTACTGAAAGTTCCCATGCTCAGTCTCCCTGGGTACTAAACACCTGCCATTCTCAGTCTCTGGGTACTTAAAGTTCCCATGCTGAGTCCCTCTGGGTACTGAACACTCCCCATGCTCAGTCTCTGAGTACTGACCTCTGCCATGCTCAGTCCCTCTAGGTACTGAAACTTCCCATGCTGAGTCCCTCTGGGTACTGAACACTCCCCATGCTCAGTCTCTGAGTACTGACCTCTGCCATGCTCAGTCCCTCTAGGTACTGAAACTTCCCATGCTCAGTCTCTGTGTACTGAATCCTTCCCATGCTCAGTCTGGGTACTGTACACACCCATGCTGAGTCCCTCTGGGTACTGAACACTCCCCATGTTCAGTCTCTGGGTACTTAAAATTCCCATGCTGAGTCCCTCTGGGTACTGAACACTCCCCATGCTCAGTCTCTGAGTACTGACCTCTGCCATGCTCAGTCCCTCTAGGTACTGAAACTACCCATGCTCAGTCTCTCTGGGTACTGAATCCTTCCCATGCTCATTCTGGGTACTGTACCCAACCATGCTGAGTCCCTCTGGGTACTGAGCACTTCCCATGCTCAGTCCCTGTGGTGGCCTCCACTCAGTACTGCCACTGGCTGAGCTTAGTCCCTCCCCATTGAGTGCACATGTTCACCCACCCCACAGAGTGCTGAACTCAGTCCTCCCTCCCTCCCTGACCTCCTTGCAGAATCTTCTGGAAACTTCCAAAACCTTCCAGAACCTTTCCAGAACCTTCCAGGTTCTTCCCCATCCCCCGCACACCCTGCATGTGGCCCGAACGCCCCTCCCACACCCACGGCAAAAACACACTCTTTTTTCTCTTTCACGGTTTTTAGATATTTTTCTATTTTGTTCTTTCTTGTTTTTTTCTTGTTTTGCCTGTTTTGAGATTTAAAATAATTTAAAATAAAAATAAATAAAATAAAATAAAATAAAAAATAAAATAAAATAAAATAAAATAAAATAAAATAAAATAAAATAAATAAAAATAAATAAAAATAAATAAAAATAAAAAAATAAAATAAATAAAATAAAATAAAAATAAAATAAAATAAGTGAAAAAAGTGAAAAAATAAAATAATAAAATAAAATAAAATAAAATAAATAAAATAAAATAAAATAAATAAAATAATAAAATAAAATAAAATAAAATTGTAAAAAATAAAATAAAATAAAATAAAATAAAATAAAAAATAAAATAAAATAAAAATCCAACTAAATAATAAATCTCCCTCAAGCTCATTGTTAAAATAAATAAAATAAAATAATAATATAAATAAATAAAATAAATAAAATAAAATAAAATAATAAATAAAATAATAAAATAAAATAATAAAAAATAAAATAAAAATAAAATAAAAAAAAAATAATAAATAAAATAAAATAAAAAAATAAAATAAAATAAAATAGTGTGGAAAAAGGAAAAACTGAAAAAACTAAAAATAAAATATCAATACACAATTTTTTCTTTAACAAAATCATTTAAATTTGTTTGTAAATGTTTTAAATTTTAAAAAAAAAATTTAATTTTAATTTAATTTTTCTTCATTTTTTTTTTGAAAAAGGGTAAAAAGAATCGAACGTAAAATGTGGGCGGGTGCGGATACTAATTTAAACAAAAAACTAAAATTTATTATTTTTTTTAAAAAAATATCATTTTTAAATAATTATGAATAGTTTCCTTTCACATGTCTTTAATTTGTTCAAAAACTTTTATTATTTTTGAATTTCTTGGTTCTTTTCCAGTTTTATTTGTTTTCTTTAATTTTTCTGAAAATCTTTTTTAAAATAACCATTTTGAATATATTTTTTAAAGAAAATTAACTTTTTTTTGTTTGTTCTTTATTCACACCTTCTTTATTGGTGGCTTTATATTTTTTAAGCTTAAAGAAACATCAAGAAAAAGGATTGGGGAAAAAAATTTTTATTTTTCGTGTTTAAAATAATAGAAATAATTCAATTTTTTTCACTTGTTTTTTTTTCCTGGATAAACGTTGTTTTCTTGGTGATTAAATGTTTGTTATTATAATTAAATTATTATTATTATTATTATTATTAAATTATTGTTATTAAGTTATTGTCATTATTATAATAAATATAATACGATATGATAATAATTGTTATATAATTATTAAAACATTTTCTTCTTTGGTATTTTTTTTCCTTTTGGCCTAAAAACGTCTGATTTCTTTTTCTTTGTTAACATTTAAATGATCATAATTTAATCACGGCAAAAAGCATTTATTTTACATACATCAAATATTTGTATTCAATATATCAAATTTAATATATATTAAATATATTTCAAATATATCACATAAATCAAGAAATGAGATTTAAAAACGGAAAAGAAACAACAACCAACCAATAAATTTATTTATAATATAAAATTAATATAATTAAATTATATGTGATATCTAACTAAATATAAATAAGTCAAATAAATATATATATCATATATTATCTAATAATTATTATTAATAATTATATAATAATTATTATCATATCATATTATAAGCATTACAATAATGATAATAAATTTAATAATAATGATAATAATTTAATTATAATAATAAACATTTCATCACGGGGAGGGAAAAAAAAACCA